>ML793587.1:518003-582738 GCA_009831015.1 Picea engelmannii
CTAAATGATGAATGAATGAGTTGACAGCATATGCTCAGAGTACAGGGGTTCTTCTCAGCAGTTCCTATTAATCAAGATGGACAGTTCTTAGGACTGTTAACATTCTATTACTATGCCAGTGTTAAAGAGAAGAATTCATTTGCATGAGGACATGCAAAAATCCAGGCATGGGGGAATGTTAGGCTCCTGATTTAATACATTTTCTTACAGATATTGTTTACTTTCCCAAGTCGCTTATGGCAGTTTTCTATACTTTTCATATTCTATCACACAAATATGTTTTGTGTAATACAAAAATCATAAGATACTTTCTAAGTTATAGGTGGGCGAAGAATTGAACAAATATATTGAAAGGGCACACCTTTGTGCATATGGTTTTTTGGTCATTTCCGCACAGGAGCCCTCTTGATTTGAGAAATGATTGAATCCAATTGTTGGAGCAACACATGACCATGTGAACACATATGACTTACAAGTATTAAAGCATTGGTGCACTTGTGTAGAAGATACAGGTGTCATTAAAAGTTGTGTTTCCAAACCATGCTGGGTTGTATTATGTGAAATGGCCACGAAGAAGCCAAAAGACCACTTGAAAGATCCATCATATGCCAGAATACCATATGTCTATTCTACGAAGGCGATTTTATTTGCAGCTTGTTCTACGTTTTATTATAGCTTTATTCTTCTACGAAATTGGTCAATTCCCGTCACTTCCCACACAGTCCAATTCGGGCACAGATTTCAGAGCGGTGAAGCTGAATCTTGAAAACCTAAGACCCGGGTTTTGTGCAGAAGGGTTCAAATTAGTTCCAACGCGGACAGTTTTCAAAACTTCTTAACAGTTTGGGAGAATTTTTTTTTTTCTAAACGGGTAAAACCCAGATTTCGTGGTTGTGGCGTTTTTCCAAAAATGCCAAGTGCCAAGTGGATTGCCCAGAGGTGGAACGAGCTCAAAATGAGATTGCTACAAATTTACTAATCACATTGAAATGTTGCAACCTCCAACAAAAAGTGGACAACTCATTAGCATTGAACAATATGCTCGATTTTCTGTTTTAATCGTTCCCAGGTTTCTTGTTGAGAATTGATTACATTCTAGAACAAATTGTATTGCCTTATCTCATGACACTTTAAGGCGTCCATCATGGAAGAAGCATTTTTCTTATATAGAAATGCATTCGGTTGGACAAATATCATGATCCTATTATAATGTAACCGATCCACATTCTATATAAGAGCTCATCTCGAACAGTCAGGGAGATAGAAATGATTTAGAGAAATATGTAGAGGGGAATATATAGAGTACAGAAGTATAGAGTAGATGATAGAAATGTAGAGGGGGGAGATAGATGGAGCATAGATTAGATAGAAGAATGGAACATAGATCGAATCTCCAAGCACTTGTATTGTTCTTACTTTCAATAAAGTAGTTAGAGTTTCATTGATACGATTTCTGTTATTGCAAGTTTGTTGTAAGTTATTCATTTTCCAGTATGCGTTGATTTAAAGAATGGTCTCTTGACAGAGAAGGAAGGGCCCCCTTCGATGGAAACAAAGTTGTATACATTGTGTTTACAGTAGAATCCATCTTTAGATTTGAACATCATCTTTCAACAAAGATTCGATTCCAATCTACATTGTCAGTTTTCTCATTGGTTTAATAGAACATAAGTAGCGCTTCATTTGATTGCAATAGAGAGTTTCATTGCATTATAAAATAGAAGGTTGTTGAGTTGTGTGGAGTAATAAGTAGCAAAAACTTAATTGTTTTCGATCATCAGTGTGCAGTAGACCTTTTACATGCATATGGTCCCTTTTAATTAATATAGAACAATTTTATGAAGTTAGTACAGAGTAGTGCAGAATGAGTGCAGAACAAAGTAGAGTACAGTAGCTTCTTCCAGCAAGTTTCTTTTAATAGTTCAGAGATTAGTTTGACATTCTTTAAACCCTCTCTTCAACCCTGCATTTCCTGTGTTGGTTCCTCTAAGTCTACCTCCCTGGGTTGACAATTAAATGTTGATTTACATGATATATCTTTAGCCCAACACAGACGATTTTTGACCATCAACAAAGCAGACAGAGTCTTGAATGATGTCCATAGTGGCTCTTGCAGTGGCCACCTCTTAGGTATGTCCACCTCCCAAAAAATCATTCGAGCAGGTTACTTCTGTCCCACACTATTTCATGACTACTTCCACGTTGCCAAGGGATGCGATAAATGCCAGCCTTATGCAAACAAAGCATGAGCACCACCCACTCTTCTACATCTAGACATCACCGTTGGCCCCTTCTGCAAATCAGGCATATACTTCATTACTTGCAATCCTCCATCTAGTAATGGACACAAGTACATCATCATGGCAGTAGATTACTTTACCAAATGGGCTGAAGCCATTCCTACCTTCAGCAATATCGATGACACTGAAGCATGTTTATTCTTCAACTATGTCATTACCCATTTCAGAATTCTCTGGCTCACCAACCGTACTCGGCCCCCAGTGATCATTTTTCTCACATCACGTTCAGGTACGCCTGATCGTGTTCAAAATTATCAAATAACTGTTATATGTTCTTTATATTTATATATTGTTCACATCAGGTTTTTGGTTTTCATGTGTGCAGGTGCTTTGTCATCACAAGTAGCGCATCCCCTTTAGGTATATGTTTGACACTGGCATGTAATCATTCCCTTTGAATATCAATTGCATCTCCCAGTCACACCCTTTGACATTCACCTTTAGGGTCCCTACATCCAACTCTACAGAACTGTCACCTCTATTGGATTTTGGTACTATCACCCGGTAGCACTCTTCCCCACATGAGTTATCTGATTCATAGTTCCCCTTAGTACTTTGACACTCATGTTGATTTCACCTCCTTGGGATGGGAGTCCTGGTAGTCTTACACATTTCCGAGAATAAGCCACATACTCCTTCTCATAATTTTTCTAGTTTTCCCAAAGAACTCCCAGGTTATGTCATCTCGGTTCTATTTCGAATGCTAATCCGTAATATCACTAACCCTCCATTTCATCCACCATTATTTTTTCCATCTGCAGATTTTACTCAGTTCATTTACCTCATACAGAAACCCACCTATGGGGCCCCCACCCTCCACCCGTACTCCACGCAACTTTCTCCCTCACGGGCTAAGCCATCTCGCACTTGGGCACCCATTTTTGTCTCTGTACACTCATCCCAAATTATTCATTATTCATTTCATAATTGTAAAAATCCTTTGTTTCCATCATTTACTTCACTTTTTGTCGTCACCCTTAATGGCCTTATTTTTCTAGCAACGCAACCCATGTTGCCCTTGGTTGGAACATCCACTATCCTTTACTCATTCTGACATATTTCATAAACCTCGAGTATCCCACAGTCCAAGTACCCCTGATCTCTAATTTTGTCCACTTTGTAACACCTATGGGACAACTTAACCACATGTCTAGTCATCCCCCTGACACTCGATACAGTTTCACAATTGTTGCCAATCATCCTTCAAACATACCCCCAACCAAGGGAAGTCTTGAGTCTCACTGCATCTTGACTTCATTCATATTCCCTATCAGTTCTTGATCTTCTCTCGTGGATTTCATGGAGCCCTTTTCTTCTTGGAGTCATGTCTCCCTCTCTGTCGACATCAACGCAGTTTCCAGAAGGGCGATAGTATCTTGACTCTCATTACCTTTACAATGAGGAGTCTCCGACAACACAGAGAGAACCATCATTAGTATTTGATTTCATTGACCCCCATAACATTTGACTTCAACAAAACATCATGTTACGGTGGTTCTTACTATGTGACTATTGTAGCTTTTTTATACGAGCTGAAGACCCCTGAATTTGTTAGGCCATCAATTCCTATGAGACATCGACACTTCTTATAGGCATACTTGCCTCTTTTTCAAATTATCTTCACCATTGGAATTGTCATTTGCCATTGTCAAACCACTCCATAGGGTGCTACAATTATCTACATCAATATACAACTTTAGTTATTGTCTTACATTTTGGGTTACATGACACAAGCATGGGGCATGCCCGCCTCGTTTGTATACATATTTTTTTTTTCCTAGGGAAAGGTTTGTGTCCCATAGTTTCATGTCTCCCTCCGATGGATTGCTCTTGCAGCTCTTATCAACACTCTTCATTACAATGGTACTCTCAGTAGATGAAACATTGATGTATTTCGGCTATACATATGCTCCTAACCTCACACATAAGGGACATATGTTATTACCGAAATTTCATCTGCAACATTGCACGCAAATGGTTACAGAAATACAGCAGTGCCAAACAACTATTAGTTCACCTACATCACCAAAATGCATTTCCAAGAGTAAAAAACTATACAACTAGGCAAACATTGACATTGCTAACTCACTAAAGGAAGCATGCGCACAGTGCCCAGGCCAAAGAAGCCCGTAGAGTGCACAATGTGCCATATGCATGATTGTCAATGCGAAAATCCGTGCACTCCTGTGAACAGTGAATTTATGGCTCTTGTTGGCCCCTCAACAACTTATGGACCAGCTCCCAACTTGATTTGACCCACATATCTGAGTTGAATCTAAATGGGGGAATGGTCAAGGACCAAAAGGTTCCCTAAAGGGCCCCTTGTTCACACCAAGAACTAGTTGAATATTTTTTTGAAGACATCCTATAAATGGAGGCCATGGATGCACTAAGAATTTAATATTTTCACAATATTGTTATGCTTCCTCATTCCTCCCTTGAGAATCCTCTTTTCTCCTTGGAGCATTCTAGCAACATTCCAATAGTCCATTCCTCTCAGCTCTTGAGGGAATAGGCATTGATTTCTTCATCATTTTCTCTTTTTTCTACCATTGTAAGAAGAGCTCTACATTAGGGAACTCAAGATCCCTCCCAAGGAGGAACAGGGGACTCATAAGTCCTCATTTCTCTACGGTGTTTTTCCAACGAATATAGTTATCCATTGGTGGCATAATCTTGGTCATTGGTTGATTGTTTTTGGTTCAAAGTTTATTATGCATTATAGTTTTATTTCCTTAGTTTTTTTTAGTTTTTTTACTTGTTTATTTCATGTGCTTGGATTTTTTAACTCATGCACTAACCTCTGTATTGTATAGCAGGCCCAACTAGATATGAAAGTTCCCTTGTTTTTCTCACCCAAGTTACAAAATGGACACAGCAACTTACTTACATGATCCTCTTCCTACCCATTTTACAGATGAGGTCTTGGAGAATATGGGAGGCCAGGAAGCATATTCATTCACAGATGGATTCTCAAGTTATCATCAGATTAAAATAGCTCTAGAGGATAGGCGTAAGACTACCTTTTCTACAGAATGGGGATCCTACCAATATACAGTCATGCCCTTTGGATTGAATAATGCACCAACTATCTTTTCAAGGCTGGTCATAGTTTATTTTAAAGATTTAAAACATAAGATATTAGAAGTATATTTGGATGATTGTATTGTCTTTAATATTTTTAAAGATCATGTAGAATTCCTAAGACTAATGTTGGAAATATGCAGGCAATGTCAAATCTCATTAAACATCAAGAAATTCATTTTTGGCACACCTTTTGGGATATTGTTGGGATATATAGTGTGGAGACAGGGTTTTCTAGTTGACCCTACTAATATTGTTGTCATTGTGAACTTACGACCACCAAATTCAGTGCATCGGTTAAGAGCCACACTTGGACATACAAGCTACTACAGGAATTTTATCAATGGGTATGTGCATATTACTGCATCGATGGAAAATGTTTTTAAGAAGGACACTTGATTTCAATGGAATGAGGATTCTTAGTATGGATTGGATACTTTAAAGGAGAATATGGTGACAATAGTTATATTAGTGTTTCCATATCAGGAAAAGACATTTCATGTGCATGTAGATGCATCAACATTAGCACTTAGAGCAATCCTTCCATAGCCAAGAGCAAGGGTCTTAGATCATTCTATAGCCTTTTCAAGCATGAAGTTATTAGAATCCGAGTAGAATTACAACACCATAGAAAGAGAAGGCCTATCCATGGTATATGCACTTCATAAATTCAAACATTACTTGTTGGGCAAGCATTTTAAAATTTTCACAGATCATTCTACCCTCAAATATCTAGTCAATAAGTTAGTGTTGGGGGAGAGGATCTGTAGATGGTTGTTTTTATTCCTGGAATTTGACTTTGAGGTAATAGTTAAGTCAGGGAAGATAAATGTCAGCCTTGATCACTTTTCAAGGGTCACCAATGCCGAAGAACCTACTAACTTGGAAGACAACTTCCCGGATGCACAGTTGATTTCAGTATAGGTAGTTGATGAGTAGTTTGTTGATGTCATTTAATTATTGAGTACATGAGTTGCACCAAAGGAGTTTAGTACTGCGCAGAATAAAAATATTGTATTCAGAGTTGTAGACTATCAACTCATTGCAGGTCATTTATACAAGATGGGTGCAGACAACATCTTGAGAAGGTGTGTATTGGAACAGGAACAACCTCTTGTTTTAGCAGAAGATCATGAAGGTATAGTTGGAGGACACTATGTAGGAAAAGATATCGCATAGAAGGTATTGTGAGCAGGTTTATGGTGGCCAACAGTTCATAAATATGCCAACAAATATTTCCAAAATTATGATGTCTGCTAGAGTGTTTACAAACCATACAGGAGTGATGAGATAACCTAAGACCATAAGTAACTATTCAGGTATTTCAAAACTGGGAAATAGATTGTGTCAAACGTATTAATCCACCAGAAACAAGGTCAGGAGATAGATACATCATTACTGCGACATAATACTTCACCATATGGGCAGAAGTAGCACTAGTCAAGGATTGTTGCAGAGAGACAGTAGCACACTTATTATTTGAGCAGGTGATCACAATATTTGGTTGTCCCAGGAGTATGATGAGTGAAAAAGGAACCCATTTTATTAATAGTAACAGTAAGGCTATGACTGAGGAGTTTGAAGTCTATCACTACAAGAGGACACCATAACATCCTCAAGAAAATGGGATAGTAGAATCTTTCAACAACATTTTGGTGAATGCCTTGACAAAGATCTACAATGTTAACAGAGATGATTGGGATTTGAAAACACCAGTAGTAGTATGGGCATACATAACTACATGCAAGAAGTTGATAGGATAGACACAATTCAGATTGTTGTATGGACAAGAAGAAGTGGTGGCATTGGAATTTTTGATACCCAGTCTGCTCGTAGCAACAATTACAAATATGACAAAAAGAGGCACAGTACAAGAGAGATTCAGTCAACTAATTGAAATGGAAGAAGATAGGATTCTGCCAGGATTCCACCAAAAGGTACAGAAAGTAAGGGAAAATCCTAGCATGACAGACATATAAAAAAAAAGAGATTTAAGGAGGGATACCTAGTTCTTCTCTGTGACGGTAAATTTTTGCAACATCTTGGTAACTTCAGAATGCATTGGCTAGGACCATATGAAGTGAAGAATGTCACAAATGGAGGATCTGTGCAATTAAAGGACTTGGAAGGAACAAAACTAAAATGAATGGTGAATGGTAGTCGACCAAAACTATACAGGGCCAGTAGACCTACTAACTCTTAATAGTTCCAGCGTAGTAAGGAATACATGTATATAGTGTACTATAGTACATATTAGGAGATAAAGACTTATAAAACGACATAAAAAGGAGAAAAAGAAGAAAAAGACGAAAAATACAAAAAGAGGAGGAAGTTGGTTGAATGGCAGGAATGTGGGAGAAGTCGCGTGCATCAACTAATGAGACACAATTGAAAGATTGCACGCAGGAATAATTGGACACAGTGAAAATGCATGGAAAATGTAAAAACTATGGCCAAAAAATTATGAACGGGTCTATAAAGCACCGAAATCATGAGTCAACTCAGTACTTACTGATTTTAGAACACAAAGAGATTTGCAGAGACCCAAACTAGGTGAAATTCGGAAAACACAATCGCACTTAACTACTTAGCCAACAGCATGACATTTCAAAAATTTGGTGCTCCAGGGAAATACATTAGGGTTACTCAATAGGGACAAAGAATAAAGGAAAGGTTGGTGGAACCTAAGAATGTCATAGAGATGGAAGATGTTACTACCTCAGAGATAGAGTCACTCAGACCAAAGAGGTTCAAGGAGGAAATCTCGATAGTTGCGCAAGGAGAAATGGGTCAGATCTCTACAAACCCAAATAGCAGCACAAACCCTAACCCATAAACACCTGCTAAACCCAAGGAAATGAAGGGCCATGACAAAGAGGAGGTGTTGGTCGAGGACATGACCAACCAGCCAAAAATTGAGGGGGAAGAAGACGAAACAACAGAAACAATGGAGGAAGGCCAACCCATCGTCGACCAGAAAACAAAGGCATAGGACATCATAGAAATCACACTCCCTTACATCCCAGACATAGTGGTCACAATGGAGGACATGCTTGGGAAATTTCCTAAATTAAGATGCTCATACCATGATGTTCACAACACAGAAAAGTTCCCAGACTTGGAAGAGGGAGAAAATTTAGCAAACATGGGGGAGAAAGGACCCTTAGTAAGACCCATCATGGAGACCATGTAGTGTATTATAGGTCTCTACAATTCAGGCATCATGAACCTTCTACACATACCACACTTCGGGCACAGTAAAAATGTGGGACTGTGCGTCAAGAAGCTACTTGCCAGTGTACACAGAGGTATTCTATGGAAGGATAGGCTAGTCCAGATTGATGTGGCCTTGATCACCAAAATTACAGGATTTCCCATTCTTGACACACAACTTGACAAATACTTATAAAACAAATCACACTAAAAGGAGATCGCCAACATTGTAAAGGCGCAGTTTGGAACCAACAGGGGAAACATGGGTATTGTCCTCAAAGACATCAATGACTCTGCGAAGTGGTTCACTATAAATCTAATGGCTTGCAAGCTATTGAGGAAATCATGGAAACAAGAGGATCCAAAAGGAGTCATACAAGTCATCGTGCAATGTGCCAAAGGAGTCATGATTAGCTAGGCTTCGTACCTCCTAAACTAGTTTTTGATTGAATGTCGGGATGCGCGGGATAATGGAATTGAGTTCCATTATTCCTGGATAATTATCCTCATTTATTTGGTCACTTGGAATGAGCCAAAATTCTCATCGTTTATAGATAGGAAAGGGAAGTGCTACGTAGCTAGGTACGAATCCCTCTAGCAAGCCAAGGATAATAAAAATCAGCAGGAAAATAGCATGGTCTTTGCCATGATTTTGGAAGATATACAATAGGGAATGACCAATGTATGGTGAATTCTAGTGGAGATGGTCTAGGAACATGAAGGGGTAGTCAGGTTTAAGGCATCCAAGAACCATATGTGGATCCAGGCCAGAAGGGATCCAAATAAAAAATGGTTGGAGGTGCAGTACTGCATATCAAGGGAAGAAGTGGATTGGATCATCAAACGCTGGTTTGCATAGTGGAAGGTGCCAGTAGTAAAGAAAAAACCCAATCCTAAGGAGAACATAAAGGAAATACCATCGAACAAGAGAAGTAGCCAGACTACCAACACCAGGAAGGTTGCGGCACACACTCAAGTGTCTGGAAGCATCATAGTGTCGAAGAGGCCAAGGAGGAAAAAAACGGTATCCATGGAAGGAGTCAAGGGGTATGCCAAGAATGGAGAAACATCTCAGGTCGAAGAGGAGGAGGGATATATGAAAAAGAGTGGGGCACATCCCTCACAGGAAAAAATAACTCCAATGCAAGCGAAGGAAACGCGCAAGAAGATAAAATACAGAAAGAAACCTCCAGTCATCACCCTGACAGAGGACGATGTCGAACTTGTGGTGGATAAAGTCCAGGATAGGGGGAATATGTGGTCCACATAGATAAGGTGTAGAGGGAATAAATCATTGAAAATATATTGTACATTCATGATAATCTACAAACAATGCAGATGTTTATAGTACAGCAGGCTATAGCGCATAAGTCAGAAAAGACACAACAACCCCCTGCACAGAAGGAACAAGAGGAAACATTAGACATAGTGGTGAAGGGAAGCGATACCTTCACGTTCACACAGCATATGCTCCAAGTGGATGAGGATATTTCACAGAATCCAGTGAGGCATATCGACCAAATTGAGTTGGTCATGGAAAAAATATCCACAAAGGCATTGTCTGGCTTACATGCGAGCATCATGCAATAATTCCACTCCAGAGACTACGTGGATGCCACCAACTTGGAAGTTGGAAGAGAGGTCACTGAATTGATACAAATCACATGTGATCAATTGACTCTAGAGAAGGATGAGGAGAAGAAATGAGAAGATAGATTGGAGAAGGGACTAGGAGTAGTCTACAACAACATCCCTAACTGTGCGTAAGAGCCATAGGACACACCTAAAGGGAAATTTCAGAATATTTCACAGCTCATGGAGCAGTACCAAAAGGAGATTATAGAGCTCATGGAGAAGATAAATCCTTATACACCTATAGAAATAATAGAGAAAAGGGAACATGAGGCTACTGTGCACATAGAATTGCATAGAAAACTAAGGAAGTCGCGGAACTATTTGACAGGGTTGCACACATATGGACTACTCTGGAGAAAGACGAGAAGGTCTTACAGCTGGACCAATAAGAGGAAAATATTAGTGGTGCAATGTAGGAATTGAAGAAGCAACAGGAGGTAATGAGTATCATAGATAGGTTGAAATAAACGCGGGAAATGAAGAACCTGCATATGGAATTGAAGATAGCGCAGGTAAATAAGAAGGTAAGGCAGGTCCAGTTGGATCCCCTCTAGGAGAAAGAAGTGTAGATCATTGTAGAGTTGGAGGAAGAAAATACAAGAATGAAACATACTCATATAGTGAGTGCAGTAGTGGTGCATGAACATATTACAATGTAGATGGTCGAGGCGTTAACAGAGAAAGTTGCGCAGGTGAATGAAAAAGGGGAGGAACTAGCAGAAAAGTTCCACATTTTAGAGAAGGTTGTGCAGGGAAAACACACCACTTTAGTGCCTCGGGACGAGCCACATGTCAGTGTTGGGGGCTTTTTGGCATAGGACTATTTTAGGAACAAAGTCTATTTTGGTCACAAACCTATTTTTGGAGAGAAAGATCTATTTTTGGAGTCTGCGCAATAGGTGGCAGAAAAGAAGCATGCAAAAAAAGAAGGAAAAGAAGCATGCAGAAGGTGGAAAACTAGTGTGGCGAGTATGGAGATAGACCTAACCATGTTAGGGTTATGGTTTTGGAAAAAATTGTAACATCTATAAGCCAGTAGAGTAGTATAAATAAAGACTTAGGAAGTCTAGCTTGGAGGTTCATGAGTTGTTGGTTATTGTGAAGCTATTTGTTATGGTTTTTATTTTTGTTGAGTTGAATAAGATAGTTTTTAAGGGTTAGGTCATAGGTTGTGGATCCTGGTGTGATCTAGTCCACCTAATAGAGGGTACTTTCTATCATTTTGATTGTAATCTTGAAGATGTAATGTGCGTAGTGCATATTTTGCAGAAGAATGAATAAAAGAGAAGAAGAGACAAATCTTTGTGGACGTATCCCCAAGCGGGTGAACCATGGTAAATCCATTGTGTTCATGTGTATGAATGATTGTTTGGATGTTATGTTATGTATCAGTTAAAGAATAAATGGTTTAACCATTGTGGCAGTACATGTCACCTTCTTGCCACGTAAAATGACATGTGCCCCCCATGCCATGTTGATGTCAGCGTAAGGAAAAATACCCAATTTTTTCCATTGTTTCTAAAATTTCCTATTTTTTTGAAATGCCCAAAATTGCTCAATTTAAAAAATATTTTTTGGGTTCCTCTATAGAAACTCTATAATAAATATACGTTTGGTCAATTTCATCCCTATAACCATCAATTCAACTGCAACACCCATACGTCGTTTTTTGCACATCAAATTCCTCATGAATTTAACCATAGAATTTGGGGCTTTTTCCCAAAAACACCCAATTTCTCCATGGCACTCCACAACATGAAATTCGTCCATTTTCCAAGCTCGAATTTGCCCAATTTGAGATTAAATTTGGAAATTTTAATTCCTGGGTTTGATTCTTCCATATACCCATGAAATTTTCCCCAATTTCACTATAAACGTTTTGTCGAACAATTTGCAAATGAAATTTTCTTGACATTTTGTCAAACTTTTTACTTGAAAACTCTGTAATTTCACTTATGTGATTTGCGAAATGGCCCATGCAGGATCAATGTTGAAAATTGGAGCTATGATACCACATTGTAGCATCCCCAGACCCCTTCTAGGAAATGCCACATAAAAATTCTGAAATATAATACTAATTTAATTCATAAAAATACTCTGCAAATGCACAGATTCATACAAAATAATAACATAAATAAAAATGCATCTTACCCAAAAAAAAAACATGAAAATAAATGCACAAATATTAACACAAAATATTAATTAACACACAATTGACAATTATCTTTGATAAAAAAGAACACTTATTGCATGCAAACTTCCGATGTTCCTCCTAGCCTTAAACCACACAACTCATAACTCTCACCAGTGGGTCACCCCCGAGATGGGGCCTAAAATCCACCTAGGAAATGGAATCCTAACCTAGGCTAAGGTATCCCATACAACATAAATCTCAGACTCACATGCCTACTCAAGCTAACAAACTACAATCCCTCATTCCCCGCATACTTTTCCCACCCCAAGAAGTGTGCCCTTTCTCTAATAAATATTCCTATAGTTTCCCCACTTCCCTTATGAGGCTTCAGTAACAGGACAGATAGGAAGTCTCAGAGACCTTTAGTTGTAGCTTGGAACCTTGGGAATTAATTCCCAACAATTCTCTCACCTGGGAGAATGCTCATGGGCCTGGCAACCCGCCTCTTCCACTCCAAATCTTCCTAGGTATAAGTGATAGTAACAACAAGGTACAAATTATAGTTAAGTGAGTTAAGGAAGGTGATAGAATGATAGTAAAATGAACTAAGTCCAAACTATATGTGTGCATGTTCCCAACTTGACACTTGTCATGTTGGGAACTACCTTGGGCCCACTTGACCCCCACTTTTCACAATCCTTACAACTTAGGATAAAATAAATATCCATACTTTATACTTTAAGGAATATTAATATAATATTATTTTGGTCTTAATCCCCCCTATCTTAGACCATTTTCCTAAACGTTTATCCCCCTTTCCATATCTAGTGGAGTTTATCCCCCCATACTCTTTTACATGGTTGGTTTGCAGTAGTGATCTATTTTCATTAATATTTGTGTGTGATTACATATTACAATGATTGATCAATAGATATTTTAGCATGTCTCTCTACATCCTAATAACCACATAAGCACTTTGGCCTCAAAATACATATACACAAAGGTACACTAGCCCAAAATATCCTAGATCACCATCCTATGTCTTCATTTACATTTCTATGTACAATTGGGGTTCGGTCTAGGGGTATTACAGTCCAGATCCATTCACTCTTGTGATTGGATGGCTAGGATTCACTCTCCAAGTGAAGTTTCATCATAATTGGCCCTGTGTTGTATCCTATGGCATGTTGAATTGTTTATGGACAGATGCTAATGATTCCATCAACAATCGACGAAAAACAAATTGCGTATAAAATTATACATGTTGTTGATGTTATTTATGCTCGACGAGTCCATCGGTATCGATGGAATAGTATGTACACTTATCAAATCATTCCATCAAAACCTATGACAATGATGAACATGAAAGAAATATTTAATCCGATGATGTGTGCAATGACATGGTAGATGACATGGCAACTATTGTGGCATAGATATAGTATGAATGATGACTTGAAAGTCCAAGTGGTGGATGACATGGTGAGTGATGTGGCAGGTATGGGAGTCACGTGGAGGATGACATGATCAGTACAGAAGGTGACATGGCCAATCTAGTCATCAAAGAAAACACTACTTTTGTGGTAAATATCAACTATCGAGATTTCCCCTTATCCATGATTGGATGGATAGGATTCATTCTTTGCAAAAATGGGGTCATTGGTCATCGGAGAAATACATTATATATTTCTACAAAAATATTAATATTTCCACCGACGTCAATGGCTCATCGGCGATCGGTATAATTTGTTAACTCTTTAGAACTCCAATGCATTATGTCGATGCCCAATGGTTTGATAGGCAATCAGTGAAATTTGTTATATTTTTTTAACTTGCCTGACTTTTGGCCAATCCTGATCGTTGACACTTCTCTTAGACTCTCATCGGATATCATGGTTTTGTAAATCGCTTTGTTTGGTATTTCATCCCAATCCATCGATGAGTTCATCGACACTTTTTGGAGATTGTTGCAATTTTTATTTTTTTCAATTATTTCTTTTGTTTTCCTTCTCTAATGGAAAACATGAGATTTTTGGGGTTTATTGATATTTTTAAATGCAAATAAAACAAAAGAAAAAAATTAAAAACTAATCAAAGGAAAAATATGCAACCTATGTAAATCACAAAATAAGAAGGCACAAATAATTAAAAGAAAAAGTGGTACCCAATACTTCAAAATTTTAAGGGTGTTTTGAGTACTCAACATGATGCTCACAGGGTCGTGGGTTCAACGCAGAGTATGATCTGAGTGGGATATTCTTCTACTGGACTGAGGTGATGGATATTTTCTTTTGTTCGTAGACTCCTTTCGATCTGGAATATTGCACCAATGTCTCTTTCCTTGTTTTTGCTATGTTTCCCTTCTCTCTCAACCATTGTCCTATTCTTATTCAATTTGAATCTCTTACCACTATGAAATACTCCAATTTCTTCATTTTTCACACACTCTTCTTCCCTCGGCATCCTCAACCTATCTATTCCTCATTCCTTCTCTTCATCCCTCTCTATGCTCGTATCATTCACTGGTCATCCCCTAGTTGACCTATGTGCACGAAGGTGCTTAGCAATCATATTCCATTACCATAATGCTTTTGTCGCACAACAACATCTTAATGCATGTAGTATTGACTTTAGGTATCGTCCACATGGTCCTTTAAATAATTCCCTCTCTGCAACACTATATGACTGAGTACAATCTATAGCAAATTTAGTAACGTAACCTCCCAACACATTGTCCACCCAGTAGTCAAGTATGTGTGATGTCTTATTTCTTACTGCATTAACTTGTCAAATCAATTCAGGAGTCCAATTCCTTGAAACCATAATTTGATATCTTCTGGTTTGTTCAATAAATCTCTGGATCCACTCTACTAACACATTTGGGAAGTCAATGAAGAAAATTTCATGCAAATCTGTAAAAACATACCTTTGTAACCATTCTTCTATGCCAATCCATGGATTGTTTATGAGCTTCTGCAAACTTGATCTCCTTAGTATTCCACCATTCTATGATCTCCTCCTTAGTGTGCCTCCACATCCCCCAAATTCACAGATCCCAGTCCCGACAACAGAACCATTTGTTGGTGCACAGTGGGCAAGACCCGGGGTTAATCATTAATAAACCAACAAAACGCTTAGACACCGGCCCTTTTGTCATCACCTCCAAGCAAGTGAATTCTCACTTGAGGAATATAGAGGGGTTGCAGGAACCAAGTTTTTGCAGTGATGGGGTAAGTAAGGCATTCAACATGACCATACTACGCATTGTTCATTCATCTACTGAGTGTGTAGTTTCCATTACTTAACATTTAATTATCGTTCAATATACCCTTTGTGTGAAATTAATCCACTTAACATACATTCATTCATTATTAACAATATATGTTAGTGACATCTTTAGAATACTAAACATTTACCATCATTGTGCAGTAACCACAAACAGTAAACAGATTTATACATAAGCAACACATCAATACACAAGGTTTTAACATGGTTCACCCCAACTTGGTTACATCCACAACAGATGGATTCTTATTTTATTCATTAGCGATCTCCTTACAGTTGCACAATGTGCGTACAAAAATATATATCATTTGACATTACCCAAACCTACCTAAGTCGTTATGCTGCAATGTGAGCCTAACTCCCTAAAACCTCAATCATAATTTTATAAAAAATGAACACTTAGCCAATTCTTCACTATATGTTCTTCATCATCCTCTTCTACCCAAAACCCATTACATATTTATAGTTTTCTATTAAGGATTATCTTGTTACAACATAGTTACAAAGTGGAAAAATGTCCCAAAACTTCCTAACTAACTCTTGTTTCTTGTGAATTGACTCCTGATAATGTGATAGTTGGTTTCCGCATGCATTTCTACTTTTCCAAAATGTTGCATGATCCGCTTCTGCAAAATTCCCAAAATATCATGCTCCAACAATGGGAATGACAAGAAATCAAGGAGTATGAGAATGTGCCAACATTCCCCAGAGTAATCCACTAGGATATCTCATGGAAGTTCAGGACCATGGAGTATTCGAAGTGTGTCTCATGTTAGGAGATAGGGGAAAATGCCTAAGAGAGACATATTGCAAGGTGAACTCAATAAAATCAAGACACCTATTTTCAATGGTGAGCATAAGAATGGAGAAGAGGTTGAGGCCTAGCTATTGGAAATGAAGAAATATTTCCATATGTGTGATTATCCCTCTAGGGTATAAACAAGAATTACAACCTACCACTTGAAAGGAAAGGAAACCATGTGGTGGGATCATCTTTGTTGAACGCACCGCCCACACTAACAGGGGGGGCATGAATTAGTGTGTGGAATATTCTAACTTTTTTTTCTAACGGGTTAGAAATTAAAACATATTTGAACACATTAAGAACAGTCAAATCATAATCACAATGGACACAAAAGATACCAGATGTTTATATATAATTTATATGAATATATTTGAATATAATAATAAATATTTTCCCAGCACCAACTAATTTTTTTTAGCACCAACTCCTCAAAGAGCACGAACTCTCAGGCAAGACCCAGCTTGCTGCAAGACCCAACTTGTTGATAGAACACAATCTATACAACTAGAGTTCAAACAACTCTAGTAGCAGTGATTCACTATTGAATCAATTCTATCTCATGATCAGAGGTATACCATAAAAGCTCATCACCTCTTTTCATCTTCTCTCTGAGATTCACGCCTTCTTCACTTTATCATTCCTCTGATATTTTTTTTGCCTTCTTCACTTCTAAATCTCTCTTATATTTGCACAGACCTCATGTCTAGATCTGCCTCTTCACTTCGCAAGCCACTCTTCATCAACAAGTACCTTTTCAAGTGAACCAATCATCATTCTATTTATACTTGTTTATGCTCAAAACTTGTTTAAGTTATTGAGTTGACTTGTGAAACAATTTATAACTAACTTCTCAATTTTCAATATATTTTTGGACCACCAGATCATCAATCTAGATCTTCAACATTACACCTGGAATCCCCTTTCCTTTCACAAATCGATCACATCATGGATCAATTTCCTTCGTCTCTGTGATAAAAAAGATTGGCGGTTCCTTCAAACCAGTTCATATGATGAATGGCGTAGAACCACAGGCTTAACGATTTAAGCAACCCATACATTCTACCCTTTAAAATCTCTTCACCATATGACCAAAGACAGTGACCCCACGTTAGGTGAGACGAGCGCTTGAGCGTTTATCGATTCAACGGTCACAATTCAATCTCATAAAATCGATGATTGTCAGGACTTTGGTTCTTTGCCCTTTGGGTCTTCATGACTTAGAACATTTGAAACCTCCCGAATATGATATCTTCGAACAGATCAGATGGTTCACATTACATCTTAGAACTAGATCAATGGTTAGAGTTAATCCTTACACTCATCCTTCATTGCTTAATCCAATGGCCAGGACTTAATCAAGTAATGAGATGTATGGCCACCTTTTACTCCATAACTTTGTCTATTATGCTTACATTATCCTTTCACTATATTTTGATCAAAAGTTGATAGAACACCTGACATCAGATCGATGGTCAAGATATCCTTTGGGTCTTCGGAATTTGGAGATTTCGAGTCTCAACCCCTTCTTTCCTCCATACGTCAATCTTCTGGAGATGACAAACAACTGACATGTGTCCCTTTGGTATTAACGATTGATATCTCCTTGGGTCTTTGGAATTCGTAGATTTCAAATATCAACCCATTCTTTCATCTGGAGTGATCACCTACTGATTTAGTCATAAGACAGTGGAGACCGCTTGCTATCAATTAACGTTTTCACTTACACTCTCCTTCCACTGTAGTAGATCAACAATCAAGAGTGCTCTTGAAGTGATCTTCATATCAGACGTCTCGTATCCACTTCGGGTCTTTGACATTCCATACATCAAGAATTTGGGCGAGTGCTAGTGGTAAAACTCCCAAAGAAAAACTCTCGAAGTGACATAACTTACTTGCGTCACTTGATAACATGTCACGAGTCGAGCAGCTACCACGTGTCACTTAGTTTCATGATTTGCATGTACCTGAAATATTGATTTCAACTTGGCACTTGTTGTTTTTTTACTGTGCCACGTGTCCTTGCTGACGTAGACTACTGATGTGGTTTGTCATAGTTTCTTGCTAACGTTGACGTATATCTCCTGATGTGACACATGTTCATCTCCTAGATTTAATGGTCAGGATAGTATCCGAAGGGTATCTCAGATCGACAGTTGAGAGTAACTTCGGACCTTTGTCCTTCAAAACTTCGAGACTTTTGACATCTCTTAGTGGTGAAACTCCTGAAGCAATTCTCTCGTAGTGACGTAACTTGCTTACGTCACTTGTTGACATGGCATGAGCCAATTTCCTCTTGATGCTTTTCATCATCTGATTATGCCATGTGTATTTGCTGACATGGTCTACCAACATGGCTTGTTGTGTGTCCTTGTTGATGTGGTATTCCATATTCCCTTTTGCTGACATGTTCTGCTGACCAATAGCCCTGATCCAATGGTCCACGTTTTTCCTCCAAATATGATGGTCCTTATTCATTTTGGATTTCTGGGCTCCGGGTATTTCAAGTCTCAAACTATCCTGAGCGTAACCTCCTCGCATATTTATACCCGAACTTAAATATTGTTCGTTGATCATGATCCTAGATCGATGGCTTGATCTATCTACATTACAACTTCTCTATCTTATCCTATCCTTCCACTCGAACTTGATCCGATGGCTCACATAAATTTAGTTAATCAAATTCTCAATTTTTCTTCCCCACCTATCCTGTCCTTCCACTTAAAATCGATCCAATGGTTGTGAAGATTCTTGAAGCAGATCAATGGTCGACACTGATTGTGGAACTACTACATGTGATTTATTTAACTCGTCACCCAAACTATGCAATTGGAAGTTGTGCATTATTGGTGAGTTAACCACAATCGTTGATCTTCAAAGCTATAATATCGAATGGTCCTGAATAATTGCAGGATTGGAACAAGTGCGATGTTTAATTCTCCTTTCAATCTCTGCAATCTATCCCTGCCATAGATTTGGTGTTTGCGCATCCGATGGTCATGATTTAATCTGACGTAAACTAGTCATTTATTGGACCAACCGCAGTCATAGATATTTTATGCTATGAGATCTGACGATCCAGGAAGATTGCGAGATTGTAACTAGCGATTAGTTTAATTCTTCTTTCGCTCCCTGCAATTCATCCTTGTTGTTGATCTGGCTTGCAGATCCGATGGTCTTGATTTGAACTGATTTTATTGTGCCATCTCTTATGAGCTTTTGATCTTCATTTGTTAACTTCTCCTTAGCTTTAATCTTTGTTTGACATCAATCATTATATACTATTTGACTGGTTGTCCAACGTTTCTTCTGAAATTCATTGCGCCATCTCTTCTGAGCTTTGATCTTCATTCGCTAACCCTCCTAAGCTTTTATCATAGGAACATTCTTGATCCTATAGTGATCAAACATAATCACAAATTTCTTCATATTGTTCGTTCCTCCTCTTGAGCTTGTGATTTTGATCTTTGCATACTCTTTGACATCTTCTGCAAACTGATATGTTGTTGACATCAATGACAATCTTATATGTGGTAATTCATCATTAACAAAATATCATCACATTAACTGTTGACATCAATGAAAATATATCCAACAATCTCCCCCTTTGTCATTGAGGGGAACACACTAACTTCATATACAAAACTCCCCCTGTGATGATGTTTTCTTCTTATGAAGTTTTTATGCTTTCCCCTTATGAATTTTTCTCTCCCCCTTTGACATCAATGGAAAAGGTTTTTTGCTCCTGTGGTTAATCTCTATATGTTACTAACCAGAGTCTGAACTTAGGTAACTCTTTCTATAGTCATGTTCTGCCTATCATAGATGAATGACTCCCCCTGTCAATATGCTCTCTTTATTCTTCTAAATACTCTCCCCCTTTTTTATGAAAAGGTAGCTCTTCCTGACAAGGTTTCTTTCCCTGTTAATTTACTAACTTCTTATCTCAGTTGATTGGGATTTTTTTGTTTCAAATGAGTAGTCTTCTTGATACAAATTTTTGTAGTGATCGAGTCTTTTCAAAAATTAATCTAATTACTTTCTTATTTACTAACCAAAACTTCCCTTGGGTTTTTACTGATTGTTCTCCCCCTTTGTTTCTAAAAAGGGTGTCTTTTTTTGACAGGGTTTCTCCTCTTGTTATCTCTACAAGATGTCATGTACCTCATTTTGTACATCAAAATGTTTCTCCTGCAAATGTCGTTGTCCTACTGGAACACTGCACAATTGTAGCTCATCGTATTCAGATAACTCTTGGATCTTCCCATTGATTCTCATCAATCTCTAACCAAACGTATCCATCTTTATCCAAGATGCTTATTTATTGGTCATTGCTCTAAAGTTGTCTGAGATGACTTTATACTATGCTTGTCAGATGACTGAAATTATTTTCGCAACAATTAACTTCACTGTTGTTCACTTGTTCAGTCTTTTCTACCCACATCTGTGAGTGTCCTGGTTTCTTGAAATTTGTTCTCTGATCTTCTATTACTGTATCTTCATTTTTATTCCATGTTCATTTAATTCTCTTATTGTATTGTATGAAGTATTTCTCATTGATTGTTTTCTTGATTTCCAAAAGTTATAGCCTTTGTGGCCATATCCACCATAAATATAGTATCTCATAGTGTAACAATGTGCAGCAGTATGTCCAACATGATTGCAGTTCCAACATCTTATACTGTTGTTGAACCCACCAAATTGTTTTCTTCCATGATGCCTACAATCCAAGGCTTTATGACCATATTCATTACAAGAAATAATAATTGTTAAAGACACTCTCATACCTTCTTTGATTCATCCATGAAGGTGTCTCTCTTCTAAACTTGATTTAAGGTATATGAATAGCTTCTGGATGTCTTCCTTGATCTGATCTTCTAAATTTTGTAGAGTTTCTTTTATTCTTTGAATGTGAAGAAATTGAGTCATGCGTGCTTTCACTTTTTACAAATGAAGGAGTTGTTTCAGACCTGTCTTCATCCTTTACAACTGAAGGAACTGTGTCATACCTATTTTCACCTTTTACAAATGAAGGACCTGCATCAAATTTCTTAGGAGTACTGATTTCTTCCTTGTTGTATCCAAGACCGGATTTATCATTTGGTGATATCTGAATATACAAGATCTCATCCAGGGTCATGGAGTTGTTCAAGAACTTTATTTGGGTGTCTGACTTCTAAACCTTCTTTCTAAGATTCACAACTTCTGCGTCCAGCTCATGACAGGATTCTTCCTTTTTTTCCAACTGGTTCCTTACTACCTCCTCTCTCCTTTTCTCTTCTTCAAGTTGGATTTTAAGATTAACATTTCTTTCCCTTAGTTATTTTAGATCTGCAAGTTTTTTTCTTGGTTCATCATATTCCTTCTTTTCTTCTTTTGCTTAAGTGATTTCATTTTTCAGTCTCTCGAATTCCTCTTCCTTTCCTTGACTGATTTCATTTTTTAGTCTCTCAATTTCCTCTTCCGTTTTTTTTGTTAGATCAACAACTTTTGTTTTCAATATTTTGATCTCTTCTTCTTTGTTTTCTAACTAAATCTTTTGCTCATATATGATTTCTTCATTGTCTTTGAGCGTTTCTTTTATTTCCAGGATATGTTTCTGATTTCTACGCTCATCATATATCTTCTCCTTTTCTGTTACTTGACTAATTTATTTCTTCATCTTCTCGATCTCCTCTTATTTCTCTTTTAACTAATTGTCCTACCCATATATTATCTTTTCATTGTCCTTGAGCATTTCCTTTATTTCCAAGGCATTATTTTGACTCTTTTCAAGAAATTCTTTAGTGTAGTCATGAAGATAGCTATAATATCATTCATTATGGTCATAGAGGTATTCACAAAGATTCCAATCAACCTTTTGTTTGGCCTTTCATAGTTCTTATTCTTCTTCTTCCATGGTGTTGTAACAAATATTGAAATTTTGGCTTTCAGTCACTTAGGAGAATGAATGGAAGCATTGGCAGTGGAATGACCGCATACACCGAGCATTAAGCCACATGGTGAAAAATCTCACGAGTCCGGGTTTTTTTCCATCGGGGATTTGGCCAACGCAGATATCCTAGTAACTATAGCCCCGATCCCCAAATTCACTAAAGTATTAAAGGATAAGCCAAGTTAATTAAAGAACAAGAAAGATTAATGTTGACAAGTGTCATCGAGATTTCGCGACTCAAGCTGCCTTCTTGCTTTAAGTTTCAGGTTTGCATTTTTGAAACCCTGAAAGCCTGTGTTTTAATCATGCTTAATCATAAAGCTAAAAGTGTTTTAACTTTTATTCAATTCCATCACAGTTTCGCGATTCAGGATTTCTCGTGTCAAGTGTTATCGAAGTACTGACACTTAAATCCATGAAAGGTTAAAGATTAATTGCTAATCGTGATTAATTAAGAGATTAAGACAAATGATTATTTCCTAATTAATCCCATCATGATTTAACGATTAGGGATTCCTTTCATTTCATAACTCTTGAATGCATGATACCCAAAACCCTGAAACCCAAAAACCCGAAATCAAGACTCCAGTCATATGCAAAAAATGGCCTTGGGAAAAAAAAACATTTTTCTCAACCCTGGGGAGGCAAGTTTATGCATTTGAATAGTCGATCAACATATATAGATCCTAATATTTCCATTGGTTTCTTCAGAATTTCATTTGTATATTTTGAAGGCAGTCAAAATTCCCCCACAAGATGAGGTTTGTTTTCAGAAATGTGGCATTTTTTACTGTGTTGAGACATCATTTTCAAATGATGATTCTGAGCGACTGGAGGATCATTTTGAGAAATGGTAGGATTTTTTTGTGCCTAACACATCAAGTATCAAAATCCTCTCTCATTTTTCCTACATGTGTCACGGATTGGGAGAATCGAATCCATCCCCGAGCCCTAATTTTCGGATCTCATATTTTCCTATTTTGACACATGTTTGTAAAATGTAGATATGAGGCAAATGAAAATTGATCTCAGGGAACTGAGAGACATTTTTTCTGAGAATGAACAGATGCAAAAAATCCTCTTTTAGTTTATACACATATGCCTTTATTCAAGAGATACAGATTCATAACTGCAACCGTAGTTTTTGGCAGTTTGGCCCATTTTCTATGGAAGAAAGTTTCAAGAATTGGTTGTAACTGTTGTTGTCTTTTAGATTAGAGAGGATTTCAACATCAATACATATATGAGGAATATTTGTAAAAGAGGGGGAGAGGAGTAGTACTCCTAGTTTGTAACACTTGTTATCATGTTTAATAAAAGAGCACAGAGCATTTTCAATCTATATCAGAGATTGTTGTGATTTTGTTTGCAGAGAATGTCTTATTGCTTCGTTTTCACATCATTTCACTTGGTTTTATTTCCATTTGCTTCCCAATTTGTAACTGTGTTTGTAATGGAATTCATTTTTTTGTTAGATGCTTTGTTGTTGGACAGGTTATAGGTTGTTTCTTGCAGAGATATGAAGGTTCAAAATTCATCTTTGTTAGATTCTCTGTCCCAACTATCTCTTTCCACTGATTTATTCTTGGAATTCACTCATTTCTAAGTGCTCCTTGCATTTTGATATGTTTTCTCTTTATTATTTTGCCATAATTTTTATAAATCCTTCCCTCTATAATTATCTTCTATCTCACCTCTGCTCCATTGATTTCCATTACCGAAACACTCTTATTACTTTCTTGATCATTTGACTCCATGCCCAATGGACTACTTTCTGGTCCAACCCATCAACCCTAAAAACCAAAAAAAATTGTTACCCACAGATCTGCCCACTGTTAAGCCTATTGAATATCCTGTTGTGACATATTTTTGAGAGATCCCTCTCAGGTTGGAAGGGGCTGTCTCCAATCAAAATTGGTTTGAGGTTATCTCAGAATTTACTTGCATGCAACCCAATTCAAGTCTGAGTGACAAAATTTATTTCATTTAAAATGTGCTAAGGCTTGGCTCTATTACAACCTAGAACCAACTCTTGTGACAACATTTTTTGGCGTCGTTGTCGGGGACAGAGGAAAGAAGTTATATTCTGTGGGATACAACAAAAAGTTCAGATCTATTTCTTGATGGTGAACAAGGGATAGGCATTCAATTGGTTGTGATCATTCACATGGTGACTCCTTGGTTCAAAGACTCTACATGATTCACTAGCAACTCCACTGGTCTCAAAATGTCAGATTCGTTCATCGCTCGGATTGCTGCAAGGTTTTCTCCTCTAGCCTTTGCAAATGTTTATGGTTTTCCAAACAGTGTTCCAAACATTAAAGTTTGGGAATATGTCCTTCCCGAATTTGGAAAATATGCAGACGACGGTCCCGCCCAACACTTGTTTGAATTCCACAAGCTCATGGATGAATTAAATATACATCATGAAGATGTCCTCATGAAAATGTTTATGTTTTCATTGGAAAGAGATGCTAGACTCTGGTATAAATCTTTACTTCATTCCAGTATTCCTTCCTTGAAATATTTTCACATACTTTTTCATAAACATTGTAAAAGAATTTACTCAGTTGAAATACTTTTTGAAGATTGTTGTAATATAGAATTTATAAGACAAACAGATCAAACACATCTTCTTGAAGAGGAGGAAGGAATATCAGAAATTTCTCAAGTCGATGAAGATAATCAGTACGAAGAAGAGTCGGCTGATAAAAAAGTAGGATATGATAGCTCTTCTGATCACATTCAAGAAGAAGATATTCAGCATCATGGTCAACATGCATAAGAAAAAGAAAACAATAGTTGTTTGATCCATAAATCGCATACACCACCTCCTCCTTTAAAAGAAGAAGAGATAGATTTTCTCCTGAACAGTCATGTTTCAACCCCTGCTTACATAGATCTGCATCATTCACATAGTCCTAAACATGTGATTGAAACTTCTTCTATTACTGAAAATGAAAATCTAAGTTTAAATCATGACAACCATGGAACTTTAGAGAAAGTTAGTAAGCCAATTTATGATGATGATTTCCAGCCAGAGGATCATCTTGTAGACACTATTTTGTTTCATGAAGAAGATAGGGTTGTCATGTTTAATAACCTTGAAGAATGTTTGTTGTTTGAAGATACTTTAGACTATGATTTGGAGGAGTGTGAATCTGAGATAAATAGCTTCACGAATGATATTCCTATAATTTGTCTGACTGATGACACTCCTAATTTATCTAATGAACCTGTTTATGATGAATATCCTGAAGAACAAGAACATCAGATTTATTTTTCATCACACATGAAAATTTACAACAGTCCTCCTTTGTTTGATGAATGTGGTGAAAGTGTTTCTAAAGATGATGAGCAACAAGAAAATTTGGTTCAACAAGAAAGAAATCAACAACATCATGAAAGAGATCAGCCCATGTATGACTGATACCAAGAATATCTTTAGATAGCAGGTGAAGGACATAAGGAGGGGTTACTGAAACAATTGATCTCTCCTCCATGTTTAACAACCATTGAGCAACAAACCAGTAAGTTTCAATGTGACATTTTTGCACCAGTGGAAGAAAAAATCAGCAGTGGAAAAAGTGCACAAAAACATTTTAGACAGCTTGCCCAACAGGAGAAAGTATGGATTAATTGTGACAGTGGTATATCTCTTCCCTTCTACGATCCAGTAGAAGTTTATATGTAGTCAAAATGGGGGAATGAATTTTTTAATTCCAACTTCTTGAAGTCTGAATTTCAAAACTATAAGTACCTGCTCCTAGGGTATGTTTTGAAATTTGTAACTGCTCCTGTCATCCTTTTTCTCAAATATGGAAGTATAATTAAGTTTGTTAGTCGGATACTCGCTTGGTTGATTTTTAAGTTTTCCTATACTTGAACAAAGCAGTGATATCAGTTAGAGTAGGTGATATATATAAATAAGCTCGACTTTGAGCACTAGAGTACAACAATGGTTTTCAGTATGTTTCCAATTTAGTTTTGAATCCAGTATGGTTTTTTTTAAAGCATTATGACTCCATAGCCCAACGAATGCATAAGTGGTTTTTTGTTTCGGAAAGGTGCAAGTAAAGCAACAGAGTTTAGAGTTTGATAAGGATGATTTCAGGTCGCCCAATGGATGAAGGCACGTGGTCTACTATTCTTGGTACTTTGCAGGAAAGCACCATCCCTATATGGAGCCTCTATTGTAACAAATATTGAAATTTTGGCTTTCGGTCACTTAGGAGAATGAATGGAAGCATTGGCATTGGAACGACTGCATACACCGAGCATTAAGCCACATGGAGAAACATATCACGAGTCCAGGTTTTTTGTCATTAGGGATTTGGCCAATGCAAATATCCTAATAATTACAACCCCAATCCCTGAATTCACTAAAGTATTAAAGGATAAGTCGGGTGAATTAAAGAATAAGAAAGATTAATGTTGACAAGTCTCATCGGGATTTTGCGACTCGAGTTGCCTTCGTGCTTTAATTTTCAAGTTTGCAATTTATGAAACCCCAAAAGCCTGTGTTTTAATCATTCTTAATCACAAATCTAAGAGTGTTTTAACTTTTAATCAATCCCATCACAATTTCACGATTCAGGATTTCTCGCGTCAAGTGTTATCGAAGTCCCGACACTTAAATCCATGAAAGGTTAAAGATTAATTGCTAATCGTGATTAATTGAGATATTAAGACAAATGATTATCACCTAATTAATACCATTGTGATTTCAAAATTTGAGATTCCTTTCATTTCATAACTCTTGAAGACATGATACCCAAAACACCGAAACCCAAAAACCCTAAATCGGGACTCCAGTGATATGCAAAAAACGGCCTTGGGAAACAAAAAGAAACCATTTTTCTCATCCTTGGGGAGGCCATTTCTATGTTTGAATAGTCAATCGACATCTACAGATCCTAATATTTCCATTGGTTTCTTCAAAATTTCATTTGGAGCTTTTGAAGGCAGTCAAAATTCCCACTCAAGATGAGGTTTGTTTTTAGAAATGTGGCATTTTTTACTGTGTTGAGTCATCATTTTCAAATGATGATTTTGAGCGACTGGAGGATCATTTTGAGAAATGGTCGGAGTTTTTTGTGCCTAACACATCGAATATAAAAATCCTCTCTTAGTTTTCCTACTAATTTCATGGATTGGGAGAATCGAATCCATCTCGGAGCCTTAATTTTCCATCTCATATTTTCCTATTTTGACACATGTTTGTAAAATCAAAATATGAGGCAAATGAAAATGGATCTCAGGGAACTGAGAGAGGTTTTTGCTCAGAAAAAATAGATTCACAAAATCCTCTTTCAGTTTATACACATATGTCTCTATTCGATAGATATAGAGTCATAACCGCATCCCTAGTTTTTGGCAGTTTGGCCCATTCTCTATGGCAGAAAGTTTCAAGAATTGGTTGTAACTGTTGTTATATTTTAGATTAGAGAGGATTTCGACCTCAATACATATATGAGGAATATTTTTAAAAGAGGGGGAGAGGAGTAGTAATCCTGGGCTGTAGCACTTGTTATCATGTTTAATAAAAGAGTGCAGAGCATTTTCGATCTATATCAGAGATTCTTGTGATTTTGTTTGCAAAGAATGTATTATTGCTTCATTTTCACATCATTTCACTTGGTTTTATTTCCATTTTCTTCCCGATTTGTAATTTTGTTTGTAATGGAATTCATCTATTTGTTAGATGATCTGTTGTTGGACAGGTTATAGGTTGTTTCTTGCAGAGATATGGAGGTTCATAATTCATCCTTGCTATATGCTCTATCCCAACTATCTCTTTCCACTAATTTATGCTTGGAATTCACTCATTGCTAAGTTCTCCTTGTATTTTGATATGTTTTCTCTTTATTCTGCTACCATACTTTTTATAAATCCTTCCCTCTGTAATCAACTTCTATCTTGCCTCTTCTCCATGGATTTCCATTGCCTAAACACTCTTATTACTTTCTTGATCATTTGACTCCATTCCCAATGGACTACTTTCTAGTCCAACCCATCAACCCTAAAAACCCAAAACTTTACGTTACCCACAGATCTACCGACTGTTAAGCCTATTGAATATCCTGTTGTGACATATTTTCGAGAGATCCCACTTGGGCTGGAAGGGGCAGTCTCCAATCAAAAGTGGTTCGAGGTTATCTTGGAATTTACTTGCATGCAACCCAAGACAAGTCTGAGTGACAAAATTTATTTCATTTAAAATGTGCTAAGGCTTGGCTCTATTAGAGCCTAGAACCAACTCTTGCGACAACACATGGGATAAATGCTAACATAACATTCAGTTATTGTATCTAAGTCTTCTTCTTCAAAATATTTTGGAGAGTCCTTACCTTTATTGATGGCTGATTCTTCATCTTAATCCTTGATAGGAATGTCTTTTGTGTCTTTAGTTTTGATTTGATACATCTTTTCTATCTTCAGCCATAAGTCCTTGGTGGATGTGCATATTCCTTTTCTTTCCTTGACTGTATCTGATAATCCATTGAGAATAATACTCAATGCCACTTCATTGTTCTTCCTTTCTCTTATTTGGACTGTAATCTTGGATAGATGTTTTGATGTAGTTAATTCCCAGGGCTTTCTTACTACTGAATTCCAAAATTCAAATCCTTTTGACTTAAAATATTGTTTCGTATTTTCTCTCCATGAATAATAATATGTTCCATCAAATAAGGGAGCTTCAATTGTGGAGACATCCATATGTCCACCCATTTATTTAGGATCTATCTTCTAGTTGTTAAACTATGTTTTGAAGGAACTCGCTTTGATACAAATTATTGAATGCATCACCCACACTAAGAGGGGGGGGTGAATTAGTGTGTGGACTACTCTAACTTTTTCTTCTCATGGGTTCGAAGTTAAAACATATTTGAATAGACTAAGAACAGTGAAATCATAATCACAATGGACACAGAAGATACCAGATGTTTGTATATAATTTATATGAATATATCTTAATATAATAATAAATATTTTCCCAGCACCAATTGAAGTAAGGAGGACCAACTCCTCTGAGAGCACCAACTCTCAGGAAAGACCCATCTTGCTGCAAGACCCATCTTGTTGATAGAACACAGTCTATCCAACTAGAGTTCAACGAACTCTAGTAGCAGTGATTCATTATTGAATCAATTCTATCTCATTATCAGAGGTATACCATAAACGCTCATCACTGCTTTTCATCTTCTCTCTGAGATTCACTCCTTCTTCGCTTTATCTTTCCTATGATATTTTTTGTGCCTTCTTCACTTATACATATCTCTTATATTTGCACGGACCTCAAGTCTATATCCACCTCTTCACTTCACAAGTGACTCTTCATCCACAAGCACCTCTTCAAGTGAACCAATCATGGTTGTATTTATACTTGTTTATTCTCAAAACTTGTTTATTTATTGAGCCAAATTGTGCAACAAGTATAACTAACTTCACCATTTACAATATCTTTTGGGACCACCAGATCATCAATCTGGATCTTCAACGTTACACCTAACATCCCCTTTCCTTTCACAAATCGATCACATCATGGATCGATTTCCTTCATCAATTTGATAACAGAGATCGGTGCTTCCTTCAAACCAGTTCATATGATCAATGGCATATAACCATAGGCTTAAAAATTGAAGCGACCCATACATTATTCCCTTTAAAATATCATGACCATATGACCAATGGTGGTGACCTCACATTAGGCAAGATGAGCGCTTGAGAATTTATCGATTCAACGGTCACGATTCAATCTCCTGAAATCAATGATTATCGGGACTTCCGGTCTTCTCCCTTCGGGTCTTCGTGACTTCCAACATTTCAAATCTCCTGAATACGATATCGTCTAACAGATCGGACTGTTCACATTACATCTCATAACCAGATCAATGGTTAGTGTTAATCCTTACACTCATACTTCATTGCTTAATCCAATGGCTAGGAATTAATCAAGCAATCAGATGTATGGCCACCTTTTACTCCATGACTTTGTCTATTATGCTTACTATATCCTTCCATTGTATTTTGATAAATGGTTGATAGTACACCCGACATCAGATCGACAGTCGAGATCTCCGTCATGTCTTCAGACTTTGGATATTTCTCAACCCCTTCTTTCATCCGTACGTCAATATTTCAGAGTTAACAAATGGTTGACGTGTGTCCCTCTCAAATTAACAGTCGATATATCCTTGGGTATCCATACTTCAAAGATTTCAAATCTCAACCCGTTCTTTCCTCTAGAGTGATCATCTATTGAGTTAGTCATAAGATGGTGGAGATCGCTTGTTGTCGGTTAACATTTTCATTTACACTATCCTTCCATTGTAGTAGATCAATGGTAAAGAGTGCTCCTGAAGTCATCTTCAGATCTTGCATCTCGTATCCACTTTGGGTCTTTGGCATTCGGGACTTCGGGACTTTGGGTAAGTGTTGGTGGTAAAACTCTTGAAGAAAAACTCTTGGAGTGACGTAACTTACTTGTGTCACTTGATGACGTGACACAATCCGAGAAGCTTCCACATGTCACTTAGTTTCATGATTTGCATGTACCTAAAATGTTGATTTCAACTTGACACTTGTCATTTTCTAACTGTGCCATGTGTCCTTGCGGACGTGGTTTGTCACAGTTTCTTACTGACGTCGACGTAGATCTCTCGATGTGACACATGTTCATCTCCTGGATCTAATGGTCAGGATAGTATCTTAAAGGTATCTCATATCAACAGCTGAGAGTAACTTCAGACCTTCATCCTTCGGGACTTCAGGACTTTTGACATTTCTTAGTGGTGAAATTATCAAAGCAATTCTCCTAGAGTGATGTAACTTGCTTACATCAATTGTTGATATGGAATGAGCCAATTTCCTCTTGATGCTTGTCATCATCTGATTATGCCATGTGTATTTGCTAACGTGGTCTACTAACATGGTATGTCGACGTGGTCTACTACATGTCCTTTCTGGCGTGGTCTGCCATATGATATTTTGTTAATGTGTTCTGTTGACCAACAACCTTGATCCAAGTGTCCTCGTTTGTCCTCCAAATCTGACGGTCCTTATTCATTTCATATTTATGGGCTTCACGTATTTCAAGTATCAAACTATCCTGAGAGTAACCTCATCACATATTTATTCCCAAAATTAAATTTTGTTCATTGATCATGATCCTAGATCGATGGCTTGATCTCCCTGCGTTGTAGCTCCTCTAGCTTATCCTGTCCTTCCACTCGAACGTGATCTGACGACTGGCGAGAATTTGGTTAATCAAATTCTCAATTGTTTTTCCCCACTTATCATGTCCTTCCACTTAAAATCGATCCAACGGTTGTGAAGTTTCTTGAATCATATCAGCGGTCAACACTGATTGCAGAACTACGAATTGCAAGTGATTTAACTTGTCACCCAAACTCCGCAATTGGAAGTTGTGCCCTATTGGTGAGGTAACCACAATCATTGATCTTCGAAGCTATAAGATCAGATGGTATTGACTAATTGCGGGATTGGAACAAGCACGATGTTTAATTCTCCTTTCAATCTCCTCAATCTATCCCTGCCATAGATTTGGCGATTGTGCATCTAACGGTCACGATTTAATCTGACTTAAATTGGTCATTTGTTGGATCAACCGCAGTCATAAATATTTGAAGCTATGAGATCTGACGATCCAAGAAGATTGTGGAATTGTAACTGGTGAGTAGTTTAATTCTTCTTTCTCTCCCCACGATTCATCCATGTCGTTGATCTGGCTTGCAAATTCGACAGTCTTGATTTGAACTGATTTTTATCACGCCATCTCTTCTTAGCTTTTTATCTTCATTCATTAACTTATCCTTAGCTTTAATATTTTTTTGAAATCAGACATTATATACTGTTTGACTAGTCATCCAACGTTTCTTTTGAAATTCATTGCGCCATCTCTTATGAGATTTTATCTTCATTTTCTCCTCCTGTTCGCCCCTCGTCCTGAGCTTGTGCTTTCGATCTCTGCATACTATTTGACATCTTATGAAAACTGATATACTCTTGACATCAATGACAATATTATCTGTGGTAATTCATCATTAACAACAGATCATCACATTGACTATTGACATCAATGACAATATATCCAACAATATTAAGCTATAAAAACACCTTGATGAGAGGGAGGTCTCATGGAGGAAGTTCAAAGGATATTTTGAAGACAAGTATTTGTTTGAGCATTAATATGAAATAAAGATGAAAGAATTCTTTGAACTCAAGTTGGGAAGAATGACAATGGGTGAATATGACAAACAATTCTTTGAATTTTTGAAGTATGTGGACTTTATAAAGGATGACAATGTCAAAATCCAAAGGCTCCTAAGTGGTTTAACCACTTTATATAATGACAAGATACAATATGCTAACCCCAAGAATTTGGAGGAGACCATAAGGAGAGAAAAACATCTTTGTGATTAGAGAAGGAGGAAATTCTTCCAAAAGACTTGGAATGAAAATATGAAGGGTAAGAAAGAGAAAAGGAAGAAAGGCTTTAACCCACCCCTTTTTAAGAACAACTCCCAAGAAAATATCGAAGGGAAGTCAACCCAAAATGGGCACAAGACAATAGATTCATTTGGGAAAAGGCCAAGGAAATAACCTATACAATGTTGGGGATATGAAGGAAATCACTTAAATAGGGACTACCCTCACAAAGGAAAAATAATGAGGATTTTTCACAACAATTAGGAGGTTGAAATAATTGAATATATGGGCATTGTGAATTTAGAGTAGTGCCATTTAGGCTATCAAATTCCCCAGCAGTTTTCATGTGCCTAATGAATGAGTGTTCATGGAGTATGTGGAAAGGTTTGTGATAGTTTTCTTAGATGATATTCTCATTTAATATAAGTCAGAATAAGAGCATGGGAAACATTTGAGAATGGTGTTGAAAGTTTTGAGAGAGCATAAATTGTATCCCAAACTAAGTAAGTGAATCTTTTACCAAAAGAAGATTCACTACTTGGGGCATATTATTTCAGTAGATGGAATAACAGTTGATCATAAGAATATAGAGGCCATTAGAGGATGGCCAACGCCAAGAAATATGGTAGAGGTTAGATCATTTATGGGTCTTGGTGGTTATTACCGAAGATTCATAAAAGGTTATTCAAAAATTTCAAGCCCAATCATTTCTTTGCAAAAGAAGGGAGTGAAATTTGAATGGACTTCCAAGAGTGAAGAAATCTTTCAGCAGCTGAAAAAAATATTGACAAGTGCACCCATATTAAACATTGCATATCCATATGAACATTTTGTAGTGTGCATGGATGCATGCAAGGAAGGGCTCAATGGAGTCCTCAATCAAAAAGATCATATGGTATGATATAGGGCCCATAAATTAAAAGAGGATGAAAGGAATTATGCTACATGTGACTTGGAATTATCATCCATTGTACATGCATTAAAAATGTGTAGACATTACCTCATGGGTAAAATATTTTATCTAAGAACATACCAATGTGGTATGAATCATTTGTTTGGACAACCAACATTAAATTCCATATAAACTAGATCTCTAGATGTTTCAAGTGAATATGGCTTTGAAATTAAGTATATAAAGGGAAAGGAAAATCAGGTGATTGATGCACTCAGCAGAAGAGCTCATGAAATGCATATTTTAGTCATCATCATATTCATCACATATTTAAAGGAAGAATATTTAGAGGCTGCAAATTCAAACCAACAATATGAAAATATAAAAGAGACATTACAATAAGGAATTATACAACAGAAATCTAATTACTATGAGTAAAAGAGGATGAAATACTCATGTACAAAGGAAAAATATATGTCTCAAAATGATGAGAGATAAAAAATATAGTGTTGAGGGAAATGCACAATGTGTCATACATTGGGCACCCGGGATATCAAAAAACAATTGTAGTTGTAAGAAGCAAATACTTTTGGCCGGTAATGAAGAAAGAAGTGGCTAATTACATAGCTAGGTATATAGAATGCCAAAAAGTGAAGTAAAAGCATAGACATCTAGAAGAGATGTTACAACCATTGCCCATTCCTGAGTGGAAATGGGAAGTAGTTTACAAAGCTGCCCAGAAAATTGAAGCAGAATGATTTCATCATGGTGGTGGTGGATAAATGAACAAAAGTTGCACATTTTATTCATGTAAAGACTACATGCAAGGAAACAAACATTTTATATATTTACATGAAAGAAGTTGACATGCTACATGGAGTTCCCAAGCCAATTGTTTCAAAAAAATATCCAAAGTTTACATCCAATTTTTGGAAAGGTTTGTTCAAAGGATTTGGAACAAATTTAAATCTCAGTACAGTGTATCATACAAAATCAAATGGGAAAATGGAGAGGACCAACAAAATAATTAAAGATATGATCTGAATGTATGTGATGGACCATCTATCAAAGTGGTAAGACTGGATCCACTTAGTAGAGTTTGATTGTAATAATGGGTATCAAGACTCATAAAAAATGAGCCCACTTGAAGCATTGTTTGGAAGGAAGTGTAACACACCAGTGAGTTGGGATAACCCAATAGACAGAGTTGTCATTGGGTGTAAATTGTTAAAGGAAATGGAAGATCATATGACAAAGATCAAGTAGAATTTAAAGGTTGCCGAAGACAGGAAAAAAATCTATGCAGACAAGAACACAATTTTTAGATATTTTAAAGTGGGTGAACATGTATTTCTTAAATTGAAAATGAAAAGAAGTTCAATATGATTGGGTTGTTACCCAATGTTGGCAACAAGATATTGTGGGACATTCGAAATATTAGAAAATATAGGGCCAATTGCATATGTGCTAGGATTTCATGCATCCATGAGAGTGCATAATCTTTTTCATGTGTCATTATTAAAGAAATATGTGTCTGACCCTAACCACATAATTGATTGGATTGTGAACAAGGTGGAAAACAAAGGGGATTTTTGGGTGGAACCAGTACACACCTTAGACCAAAAATTCAAAGTGCTTTGTGTTATCACACAATCTGTACTTGCCCAAATCCTAAGGCAAGTGAATACAAGATTGGTGTAACAGGGAGTGACCTATCACTGTCACCTTAATAGGAAACCCCTTTCTATTTAGGAGTATATCAAAGTTACCCCAGGGGAGACATCCCCAGTGACCTAAAGGGATTATCAAACTAAGGAAAGGATGCAAGAAAACCCCCCTCTCATTGGTCACTTAATTCAAAAGCTTCTTAAGGTCTTGAAGGGATGAAGCAACGGGAAAAATGGAGTGTAAATGCCCAGAACAAGACAACAAAGAAAATATGGCATATTTCAAGTACAAAATATGATGTTAGTGCTTCTTAATACCATGAACCTTCAAAATATAGGCTAGCTGATATAAAGTTGCAGAAATGTACCAGTTTACAACAGCAATAAGTATTTTGTAATAGCCACAAAAATAGTGCCTTGAAATTGCTTGAAAAAGACAAGAAAATGTAGCTTTAACTATGTTGAATGATAATTAATTGTCGCAAGAAAATTTGAAAATGTCTAGCTATCTTTTAACGTCACTTTTGAAGAGAATTTTATGCAGTTAGATGGTTGTAGAAATATTTTGTAATAGAAGCAAATGCTAGTGCCCAAAATTGCAAGGAAACACCATGTAAACTTAGCATTTATCTAGTAGATTAATTGGAAACTGACACAATCAAATTTTGAGTGAGCTATGTGCAAGTTATGTAGGTGAATGCAGAAAATTAGCATGGATTAGTATGGTTGTAGCAGTTATTTTCAACAACAGCAAGTTAGCTAAAGAATTAGTCTAGTTTAGGGATAGTAAAAGTTAGCAAAAGATTCAAGAAAAAAGGTTTGAGTGCTTGTTTGATCAATCCTTCAATAAGAAAGAGACTAGAACTAGTGCCTTCTAGGGCTTATGGATTCAAGTGGGGGACTCTTCTAAGGCTGCAAATCAACTTTGATAGTGCACAAAAGTCTAAGAGGGAGAATGCGTAGGAGAAGTAGTAACTTAAGTCCCCTTATGTATTTTCGTAACGAAACAAGATATTAGGGTGTAGGCAATTCTAGGCCCTAACACCTTACTCTCCTTAGGCTTCTTATGAAAAAAAATTAGGCAAATATAACTAGGTCAAAACCTTAGAGTCCTAGCAAATTAGGGCTCTAGGTTTTTACTAGTTACTAGATCAAATCAATTAAAAGTTTTGGTACATAGAAAACAAGAAAGTAGCCAAATAAGTTCCTTACTTCAAGCATTAATTATACCATGCAATCTCATAATCTTGTATGAAAAAATAAAACCATACTTAAACCATTCAATAAATGACAAAAATGCATATTTTACCTACTTGCACTAAGACTAATCATGAAAATACCATGCAAGATCACCATAAAATCTTCCAAGATTGATCCACTTGAAAAAAATCAGCCTTATACAAGAGTGTGCCTCACAATTTCAGCAAATAGCCCTTCTAGGGTGAAAATTTCATACCTCTCTTGTGTGAGGAGTTGTGATAAAAAAATGAGAGTTTTCTCTCTCTATTTATACAGTATCAATGACCTTTAATTAAAATTAGGTCAAAAAAAGGTCGACATGGGCAATTTACATTTCAAATCCATTTTTTACATAAATGACATTTATTAAACCCTAATATCATATCCAAGGGTGATGCCATGCCCTTCTAGGGTGACGTTAGGCCCTTAGGGTGGAGCGTTAGGCCTCAAATGAAAAACATTTGGCCTCCAAAGGCCCTGAATGTTACCACACATGCCAACTAGCATAAATTTTCCCTCATAAGTGAAAACCCTAACTCTAAATGACACTAGGGTCATAATGATGATGTCATGTGCTCTCAAGGGTCAACGTCCAAATGGAAAGGAAACACCCCCTTGGTTATATTTATGTCGGAGTGTCTCTGGTACAACATCTTTCTTCCTAGTGCAAGCCTCTGGTGTCTCTCTCCCCCTGGTGGGGTCACAACATCCATCTGTAGGATTTCAGCCCAATGGAGGTCTGAGCTAATCATTCCCCCATATGTACCCGTCCACCGGGAAAATTCTTGCAGTTGTCATTGTTTCATGGAAACCTGCATAGGAGATCTAGCTAAAGCAAGTACAAACAAATATTATCAAGAAAGGAAGAGAGATTCAATATGGAAGAATAAGAAAATATATTCACACTACTCCAATGAGCCAATGATTGATACATAGATCATGATCAATATGATACAATGAATGAGTGGAATACACTCATATATAGGGAAAAGCATTCCATAATTAAGAAAAGCAATCAAGTAGTTAGCTTTCCTTAGGAATGCATGCATGCATAATAGTGATGGTAAAAATAGAAAGTCTAAAAATAGAACTAGTCAGTTGACTCCCAATGAACAAGTGTTACTCCCACTGAATTAGTGTGTCAAAAATAGAAATTTCTCCAACACCCCCCCTGAACATCACTATGGAGTAAAAATGAGTCCCGACTACTAGGCCATTTTAGGTACTCATGTACAATGCAACTAATGAACATTGAATAAAAGTGAGGAAAGAGGGAAAACCACGTCGAAACAAACCCCCCTCTCAAAAGATAATGTATCAAAAGAAGAAAATGACAGCTACTAGGCAACTGTGTTCTTCACTGCAAGACGATCCTACAAAGTCTGAAACTTTTGATCACTGAAAATATTCATGAATATGTAGAAATCTTTATGGATCTGATGAAGTCCTTTGGCAACCTGTCTAGCCTTGTACTTCTTGATCCTGTGGACCCATCTGCACCTGAAAATATTCCTTTCTGGTGGACGTGGAACTAGATTCCAAGTCTGGTTCTGTAGGAGTGAGTCATACTCCTTCTGCATGGCTGCTTGCCATAATGGATTTCCCACAACCATATTGTATTTCTATGAATCAGTAGATTGAACCATATAGCAATGCATGTGCATCGGAGGTTCTAAAGATGAAAATACATGAGAAGGCTCCTCATGCTGAGATTGAGTCCTCCTCGAATCAAATGGATTCCTTGCAAGGTTTCTTGTTGCCTGAAGTGTGGTATGTCCCTTCTTGGGAATCCTCTGAAGCTTTGGAGTTGGCTTCTTATCTAGATGTACTACCTGCTTATTTCCATGTACAAAATTTGAGTGTATGGAATCATCTCTGATGTCTGAAACTGATGAAAGAACAAGAGTATATGCATGTTTCAGTGGAGGTTCATGAAAAGTACTCTCCTTATGTGTAAGTAGAATAGACGAGTCATAGTCAGAAAAATTAGTGAATTTATACAACCTTGACTTGTGATCCACCTCACCAATTGCAATAATGGAATTGCCATGCATGTCAATTACTGAAACTGAATCTGGTGTAAATTCAACATTTTTGCCTTTCTGAGTGATCTAATAAACTGAGAGAAGATTCATAGAAAGCTTTGGAACATGTAAAACATTCTCAAAACTGCCATTGTGGAGTTCCACTCTCCCTTCTCCTGCTATTGCTACTGGAGTATCATCCCCCATGAGAATAGGGGGTATTGAACATGGACTCAAAGAAGAGAAAACTTCCTCTTTCGTTGCCATATGATGGGTTGCACCAAAATCTATAATCCATGAATTAGATGAGGAATTAATTGCAACAAGAGCATGATGATTACCTTTCTTAGGAGCAGGATCTTCTTCCTTCTACTTCTTGACTCCATCTAGAATGAAGTTTCCAAGGTTGTTCTGTTGAAGTGCATGTGCCATAAGATCGATATGCTTCTTCATGCATGTGGATTATTCATGATTCGGTTTATTGTAGTAAGTGCACTGCTTTCCCTTCTTCTTCTTCTTGGAATCTGAAGAGTCTTTGGAACCTGAAGAATCATTAAAGGATTTGGAATATCCCTCCTTCCTATTTTGTTTGAATGATCCTTTTCCATCTTGCATGATGAGTGCATGTGCTTTGGGATCTTTCATGAGGCCCATATGTATGATTTTTGTCTACTCTTGTGTAAGAGACTCAATGAAGTGAGCCAATGTAGGCATTTTCCAATTTGTTCCAAAAAGACATCTGCCAGAATGGCAATTGGAGACATATACAGTGTATTCTGGTCCTAGCTTGGCCAAGATCATTAGAATAAGTTGTTTCTCTTTTGTAGACTTATCAATACCACATTCACCCAAGATTAATAGCAAATATTTAAATTTAGTAAAAAAATCTTGTATATTATCAAAACTTTTAGGGTCTAAGGTATTCAACTCTACCTCAAGCATATGACCTCGCATCTCATCCCACTTTCCAAAGAGTCCTTCCAATGTGGTCCAGATCTTGTTTGGAGTCTTACATGTGGCAACATGAAACCACAAATTAGTGGAGATTAACTCAAGAAGTAGTCCTGTGGCCTCATCCTTACGGTTCGCCCATCTCATCTTCTCAATCGCTAATGTAGGTTTTGTTTCTGTCACCATCGTCAAATTATACAATCCTTTCCTTCTGAGTTGGAATTATGCCTTGGGATTCCAATCAAAATAACTGTATGTTGTGAGGATTACCACCAAGTTTGACTGTATAATAGTTGTCATATCCATCTCTCCCACTGATTCCAAGAACCCCTAAAAATTTACTCTCAATCTGCAAGTGAAAAATTAAGAAATTAAGAATTCATATCATTTTCAGGAGATGATCTTACGACTTACTTTCTAAGAAAACGGTGAAGAATCTCGCCAAACGGTTGAAAACCCACTTCCAAAATGGGCCAATTTGCTTCCATATTAGGTCGTTTCCTCCAAAACGTGATATTTTGGGAGCAATCAATGTGGAAAGGCACAACCACGAATTCGTATCAGTTTCAGGAGGCTATCTTGCGGCTCACTTTCTGAGCAAACCATGAAGCATCTCGCAAAATGGTTGAAAACCCACTTCCAAAATGGGTCGATATACTTTCATTCTAGGTTGTTTCCTCCAAAACATAATATTTTGGGAGGAATAATTTCTGAATGTTACGACCACAGATTTAGCGCACCGAAACCATGTCAGTGTTTCATGGAAACCTACACAGGATATCTAGCTAAAGAAAGTACAAACAAATATTATCAAGAAAGGAAGAGAGTCTCAATATGGAAGAATGAAAAAATATATTCACACTAATCCAATGAGTTGATGTTTGATACATAGATCATGATCAATATGATACAATGAATGAGTGGAATACACTCATATATAGGGAAAAGAATTCCATAATTAAGAAAAGAAATCAAGCAGTTAGCTTTCCTTAGGAATGCATGCATGCATAATAGTGATGGTAAAAATAGAAAGTCTAAAAACATAACTAGTTAGTTGACTCCCAATGAACTAGTGTTACTCCCACTGAACTAGTGTTACTCCCACTGAACTAGTGTGTCGAAAATTGAAATTTCTCTAACAGCAACAACAACATGTATGCACTCCAGGGGTTCATTAGTCACATGGATCATATAAATGTCAATCACATCTAATAATCAAATTACCCAAACATGTGCATCAAACTCCCCTTTACCCAGACAAATGTTCAAAGACGTTATGCAATTTAACAAGTCAGGTTTAGAGAGGGTCTCAGGATGTCCTATTGGGCTAATCCTCCTTAAGTTCGAGGTGTTTTCTAGGTGGGAGCCAATCTAGGTCATGTAATTGTGTGAGGTGACATGGGAATTGTTTGGGCATAGGGTGTAGTGATAACAGGGAAATGTAGGTCTTAATTGTGGGTGCCTCTGTAGAGGGAGAGTTGCAACTTATCATGGATTACATTATTTCCTAACCCATTCAATTGATTTTATTCTTAATGCTATTGTTTTTTCTTTTGTGCTTCAAGGGAAGAGCTAAGGGACATTGTCTTGGCTTGGTGACCAGAGGTGATAGCGTTACCCACAAGCATTTCACGGAGATGAGAAGGTTGGCTCATGATGAGACCCCCTTTCTCTTGGTTATGCCTCCAAGAGCCAATATGTCGGTTTGGTGACCAGATAGATGGTAGTGTCACACCGCTACATTCCCATGGTCCTAATAGTTTGGCTCATGATGAGACCTCCCATCCACCAGCTAATACCTTGAGTGTTTATTTATCTTACAGGTTCCCTTTTCTTATTGAGAAGCCTTTTACTACTTTCTTGGGAATCTATGGATGAAGCATCTCAAAGGTTTCATTTTGGATTTTAACTCTTGCCAACTACTTTTACCTTATGGGCCTTTAGCCCCGTCTTCCCACAAGGCAAGGCACAACCCTTCCTAGTGTGGAAAACCCAATGCCCGAACAAATGTAGGGGGGGGGGTGAGAGGAGTAAGGATGGAAAGTGGTAAGTATGGAGGGAATGGACGATGAGATTTCATAGACCCACCCAGTGGAAACCCATCCTAAAGAGAGATCAACTTGCTAGGGAATAATTTCACCCTCCCGGGTATGAGCAAGTTAAAGAGCATAATTTCCAAGCAAATGTTATGAAATGAAGGAGAATTCAGTGCAACATATTCAAGTGCTTCAATAATTAGAATGACACATACCATTATACCTGGACTCATTACCTCATGTAGAAAGACTTACTGCTACTTCAGGACCAGAATCGTGGGATGGATACTATTTTTGCTAATAGATGGGTTGCACTGAAGAAACTATGGGCCCTCTTGGGCCATTCTCAAGTCATTTGGTTCTCGACACTCCATGTCTAGGACCTGTGGGCCTTGAGACATTATCTCCATAGTTATCCCTAGGATAGGGGATAACATCTAGCTCAAAATTGGGGACATGCGCTCACCATAGAGCGCATGAGAACCTCAACATATCTGGTATGACCTATATCTACTAGATCTCAACAAAATGCATCAGTAATCCTTAGGGTGTTGATATCACCCCTCACTCATATATCATATAAAATGAAGATAATCATGCATATATATAGATAATGAAAATGAAACTATAATTATGACAACATGATATGAAGATGGTGTATACAATGGATGCAAATGCCTACATACCTCTACTTACCTATTAGTTGAATTCTAGGTGTAGTCAAATAGCCAGTGAAACCATCCTAGCAATATCGCATAATACCTGCCTATGTGATTCATCATGAACCAAAACAATGACAATTCAAGAACAAAAATAACATGAGTTAGAACATGTATCACATCATCAGAAATCATAAAGTCTAGCTCATGGAGGCGGGAGGGAGGGAAAAAATTATGACAAGTCGCACTTCAAGGAGAGTGCTCAATCCATATCAGAAAGGGATCATGAAAAATAAAAGGCTCAAAAGACTAACTCAAAGAGTCTGAAGGCTGGCTACCTTGGACATAATCACATCCGGAGGTCTGGGACGGGACTAGTAGGAACCTAGAGGATGATCGACAATCTTCTAAGGGAAAGTTGAAAGAATGAAATAATAAAATTCTTATTAAGGTATTCAACCTACCCTTGAATTCTAAAATTAATCTTTACCCCAGAGAAAAATCAAGACAAGGGACATGTTTTCCAACTGCATCCTTAGTGACATAGCGAGGAAAAGTAATCAAAGGAGGTTGGGAAACCTTGTCACAAGTACCCTTCTTTAGGCAAGCAATTCCCTCACCAATATCTGAGCACAACAATGGTTAATCATTTTCTCCATGTAATAAATCCAAATGCTCAAAGGAATTCTCATAAAAATCCTCCAGGTATGATAAAAAATCATCAGGAGAACATAGAACTAGGTCATCCTTAGGTATTTGAAAAGTGTCTATAACTATATCATCTCCTTGTTGTCATATGTCAGAATCATTAGTAACCTCATATGATGGTTGTAAAGGAAACCTTTGGAAATGACCTTCAATTTCATAAATGGGATACCCATCTGTTGTGGGTGGGAAATCCCTCCTACGAACTAGCATTAAGGGCTTTATCATGCATGCAGAAATGACCTAAAGTCTCCTACTTTCTACCAACATCCCAATCATAAACCCCATTATTCATATGCAAATTCAAGGTTAAAGAGATCTAGTTATTGTACCTTAGCTTTTGTGTTTGATGTCGATCCCTTTAATGCTTGGTCCCTCCTTGACTGCAACTCTCCTCCCAATGCTGACCTGCATTCACAAAAGACAAACAAAGAACTCCATATGCATATAACCTATAAACTAATGGGTTAGAGATTCTATCAAAATATAATCAAATTTAAATATTAACAATCTCATATGGTGGGATGGGGAAAGTACTTCTTTTATTAATCTCAAAAAACGTAACCTTACAATGGTGAGATCGACCACTGCTCCTTGAATATGGTCCTAGGCTCCTCTTCAACTGTGCTCCAACTGCTTCTGTATATGCTTCTCTTCACACAATAGTTGCAAAAGGTTGGGGCAAGGGGAATACTAAATCGGGTATAGTTTCTTTGCTATGATTTTCCTCCTTCTAAATGGGAACCCTACCCCTTCTTTTATAGGCTAGAAAGGGCTAGGTATTTGGTCGAGTGACTGACTATGGACAGTCAATCAGTTTAGTTAACTTACCCAAAACTAGGTGTTTCATCTGCAACTTTCCATTTTTTCGTGCTTTTTAGGTATACGCGGGTTGTAGTGGGTCAGCCAACGTACACACACGTGCAGTAGTGGAGCAAGGCCTGTATGCCTTCGAAAAGATTGTTTTTTAAGAATCTGTTCAGTAGTGGCTTGGCTTCCAGGTAAGCATGTCTAGTAAAATTTAGGGTTATAACAGATTCCCCCTAATGTGTGAGGTCAGAAGAGCATGTGATGGATGAAATACATTATCAATCTTCACTAAAGTACCAAACAAGTGAGCCCAGGAACCAGAATTCAGGAGGTGGCATCTACAAAATAACAATTGTCTCATCGAGGTGGGAATACCCATGCTATGAATGAAATAAAATCATGGCTACCAATCAAATACACTGTAGATCCATGTCATATAACTATATAAAGTGTAGCCACGAGCAATACACAGTGGATATACAAATTGAAATAAAAAAGATATACATGCATAGTATCCATCTTCAAGAAGCAGATAAGTCCTGATGGCTAGAGATGAGGCCTTCAGAGCTCAAGAAATAGCTTCAAAATCTTCACAACTTCAGTAGGAGTGTAATATGAGTGTACGACTTCACTACCCAGAGGTCTTCGATGGCTTGTTAAGAACGGACTAGAGGATTTTGATGATCAGGTTGAGGGCTTCATGGATTTTGAACAAAGACTTGATTGGGATTTTGGGATGATCGGGCATGAGAGTAAGAGACAATCTACAGAGGGGGGCGAATCAAGCTTGGTAATAACTTCCCTTGGAAAATAGCATGACAAAAGATGAGACTCTGGCAGCATGATATTTTGACATAAGTTCACGATGCAGGAGGCAGCACAAATTCTCCATATGTTTGGAAGAATAACCAAATAGAGGAGGACACAACTCTATGTAGTGAGAACAACTTCCTAAGGTAATATTAAATCACAGGGCTTGACGAACAAATGAAAAGGATGTGCTTTGTCCAAGGGTGACTCATTGTGCTGCCAATAAAAAGAAAATATTTTCCCCTTCCTCTTTTTGCAGTATATTTGATTTTTTTGTCTTTTTCAATAATTTTGGAAAGATTGAAAAAGAATAAAAGAATTTTGCGTTACAAAGGAGGATCGACTGTCACGGACATACTAGTTCCAAGCACACGGAACACAGATATGCTCAGGGCAATAGAAAATATGTAGGAAAAGGACACTCGAAAAAAATCCTAGAGGGGCCAAAGGGGTCAAGATGTAGAGGCAAAATGCTACAGGGCTTGCATATAAGGCATGCTTCAGATGGTTTAGTTGAGAGCAACATGGAGTTGGGATTGGGCCAAAGATGCAGGTATCCAAATGTGATTAATAAGGCACACAATGGTAACGTCCTTGGATGTAATTTTAACGAGCCCAGAGAAGGTAAGATCGGTGGTTTTTCATATTTAGAGAGTCTGAAAAAACATAAAAGGAGACTCTGTTGTGGTACCTTTTTCGAAGATAGTCTAGTCGGCTCGAAAAAGGGGTAAACTAGCACCGATCAGATGTCTATTCAAACCCATTTTAACGAGTGTGATAAAGACAAGGTCACTCGACAATTTTTTCATTTTTAAGGAGTCTGAAAAAAGCTTAACTATGGACTTCGTTAGGAATGTTCTTCTGGAACAATTTAACGAGTGTGAAAGAATAAGGTCACTCGACGATCTTTTCAATTTTATGGAGTCTGAAAAGAGCTTAACTATGAACTCCCTGGGGGTTCCTTTTTTGTAAATTTAGTCCCTCAAGCCCGAAAAAGGGTTAAAATCATACCTGAGAATACTCTTCTAGGGAACTAAGGCTCCTAGAGTATACCTTTGTTCGTACAATTGACCATCTGGACCGAAAAACGGGTAAAATACCGTCAGATACACGTGACTTAAAATTTCAGTTTAGCGAGCATGAAGGTCAACAAGATCGCTCGGCAATATTTTCATTTTTAGAAGGTCTGAAAAGGGCATAAAACAAGACCCGTTATGTTCTGGGAGTCTCGATGGTGAGGTCAAAAGTGATAATGCATCATGAAAAATGAGGCTCAAACTCGTAATCAGGATAAACTAATAAGGACTCCCAAGTCTATGGTCATTAGTGACGGCATCGACACCAAAATCCAACCAGGATCTAACTAGGGCATCCATGTTAAGGTAGGCTCTACCACTAAAATACGACACTTCTAAAGAAGAAATGATGGTTATGTGTCACAAATTGGTGGGATCGATCCTATGGTGTAGTGATAAAGACAACAAGATGCAGAAAATAGAGGTGGAATCCTAACATAAATGCAACAAGTTGGAAAAGAATGACTTTTTACCAAAAGACCTTTTAAAAAGACACAAATCTCCAAAACGTTTCCCAAAACCCAAAGTAACATTTATCGTAACAATCCATAGAAAAATCCTGAACCATACTAAATGATTTTCAATTTAGAAAAGATGACAAAAAGTTCCAAAAATTGACAAAAAGTGGTCAAAAAGTCTATAAATAGAAGTTGGCAGCGCATTATCACTATTGCAAATTGAGAAATTGACTAAAATCCAAAAATACCCCTTTGTGAAAAGAATTGATTTTGGGAGCTTTAGTGGATGAAATGACCTTTTGCTTGGACCACGTAAGTACATACTAATCCCCCTTTGCATTTCAATATGTCATTTAAGCATTTATTTTTGTTTTTTGAGGGGGGGTCGACCTTTAAAATGGTCGGCCCTATGCATATGCAGGCTATCTTAGGACAACCAGCGTATGCCCGCGTGCAAAGAAAATACTGCACATGGGCATACGTGACTGTCTATATTACAGCTTACATATACCCTCCCTCATAGGAAAAAATTTAAATAATACAAGGGCTAATCCCTCCTGAATTTGTCAATTGCAGGATGTATGTTCATTGGAGGGAGAGAGAGCATGAAGACTTTGATGCTGAGGTCTCAGATAACCCTGATGTGGTAGTTTCTCTAGCTCAATGTGGTTTTTTTAAGTTCTTCCAGAGTGCATTTATACAGGGATAACCTAGGTTGTTGAATGCCTTGATTGATTACTGGCACCTGGACGCGGAGGCGTTCATGCTTGAGGGACAGTCATTGACTCCAATGACTGAAGATATCTACTTTTTAACTGGCATCTCAAGGAGAGGGGAACCAGTCAACCTTTGCACATTTCCTTCTGGGCCTGACAACATAGCAGAGTTGATTAACCTCCATTGCGAGGCAGGTACTGACATGGTAGGTACTTAGGTGTCGGTTCATAAGATCAGCAACCTATCACTGAAATTGATAGTTCTACTCATTGGGAGGATTATCGGATCTGTAGCTTTACACCAGGCTTCCAGGGCACACATGAACTGTGCAGTTCAGTGCTTAGATGCACAAATATTTGACTGGAGTACTACATTACTTGACTACATGAAAAGGAAGTTGACAGAGTGTCAGATGCGGAGGCACAAAAACTTTGGATTTGGTACTATCCTTTGTGCTTTCTTCTTCGAGATGGTATCTAGTATGAGTCCGAGGGATATTGTTCGAGGGCATGTAGCCTCCTCTCCAGCAGTGAATAGATGGGCGGAATTGTTTCCGCAACAGGGGAGGGAGGAGGACTATTGATGCCTTTGATGACAAATTTTTCGATTGGTGGTCTCAGAAAATTCTGGCAATAGAGCACTATCCCTATGCCTGAATTGACTTTTCCAGGGACTTGGACATGGGCATACCTCCCAGAGTGGTACGAGGAGAGATAAGTAAGTTTTCTTTTCAAAATTTTTTTTTTTTTAATTTTTATGTTGTTTTTATATATATCATTTTTTTTTTGTATACCAGAGTAATTGACAGATATGTGTTTGTTGTGTGCAGATGTGGGACTGGTGCGTCCAGTGGATTTTGCGAGGACTAGGTGACATCCTCGACCAGAGGCCACACTAGCCATAGCCGGTGGACCAGCAGTAGTAGGGGGACCTCCATCTGGTGAGGCTGAGAGAGTTTTGAGATGGGTATAGAGGAACTTTACCTCGCTTACTCACACGGTCACCATGGAGGAGATCGAGGATCTGCCACCATCTATGCAGCCTCATGTAGTGGGGGCACCACGAACATGGGTCTGTCTTTTTTGGTGTTTGGAAAATGTCGTTGATCATTATAACAGGGCCAACAGGCCCCGTCCTTAGTTAGGATGGACAGCTTATGTGCCAAGGGAACTACTTGTATATTTTTTAGGGCATAAGCCCCATGACTTTCTACTGGACGTATTTTTGAGGCACATGCACCCACCCATGTACTCTGATATTTTTGATATTATATATGGATTTTTATGTCTTATGGATTACATCTACTTTACAAATGTATTTACATGTGCATGTGTGTGTCTTTCTTACATGTGTGCAAGATGTCAATCTAATATTTGATTAGCTAGAGTATCTATAATTTGATTTAATATCCTAGGAACATGAAAATATGTAATATAATAAAATCTTCATTCTAAGAGATGTACCCTAGGGAATCGTCGGTGTAGAGTAGGATCATGAACACGGTATACTCCATTTAACTGAGACACAACTAGTTGAGCATCTAAATAGACCCAGAGGTGAGAGATACCAAGGGACAAAGTGTCACGAAGTAACTCAATAACTGAGTTGTATTCGGAGACATTTTTTTGTGGTGTCGCCTAAACATATACCTCCTAAGGATAGCAACTGGCCCTGAGGTGTGAAAATCACCCAAGTTGCAGAGGAAAGCCTTCAAGTGTGATGGCTAGCGTCGTTCGTGAATCCAACGAAAACCTCTTATTCACTTGACATCTGCCACAGTGAAGAAGATGACATCAAAAATGACACGTCCATAAAGCCAGAAACCCAAAAAGTAATAGTACATTGACTATACATATATTACAAAAAGTCACCCAAGGCGACCCACCTATGAGTAATACTTATTGAGGTAGAGCCCATTTCTAGGCTCCATAAAAACATTTCCCTCAAATTCCACCAGATGATAAGCGCCCTTCTGTAGTACTTATTTCATGATGAAAGGTCTGAACCACATGGGTTTGAACTTGCATGCCCCCAGGGGGTCCTTATCTTCGTCATAGACCAGGACAAGGTCACCTTCAGAGAAAATCCGAGGACAAACGAACCAATCATACTGACACTTGACTTTTTGTTTGTGAGCCTCATTAGACAAGGCCACATCACAACATTGTTCATTGAGTTGTTCGAGGTATAGTAATTATTTTTCAAGTGGTGAAGTATCTGGCAATAACTGTACTGCCAACTTTAACGATGGGATCTGGCATTCTATAGGCAAGACTTCTTATAGCCCATAAATGAGCTGAAAAGGTGAGAAAATGGTTGCGGTATTAACAAACGTTCGGTAAGCCCATAATGTCGAATATAACATCAAATGCCAATTTGACTTGGCCGAATTGATTGTTCGTTGTAGAATGGTTTTAAGAGATTTATTTACAGCTTCCACTTGACCATTCGCTTGGGGGTAATAAGGTGATGAATGTTCTTTCCTCAACCCAAGCTTTGATGTTAACTTATACATCATTTTGTTCTGAAAGTGACTGCCATGGTCAGTGACAATCTCTCTCGGGAGGCCGAACCTTGCGATTATCTAGTTGAACAAAAAGAGAGTTGTTGTCTCCCCATCATATTTGAGTGTTGCAATAGCTTTGACCCACTTGGTAAAGTATTCTACTTCTACGATGATATAGTGATGCCCCCTTGTTGAAGGGGGGTTTCATGTAGTGTAATCAATCCCCCATTTAGTGAAGGGACCAATGGTAATAATGGGAAACATGGAAGTTGGGTGTGCCCTCATCTTGCGAGAGAAGATTTGACATGGGTGCAACTTCTTGACCAATTCAACACAATATTTGATTAATGTCAGCCAGAAGTAATCAACTTGTAGAATCTTTTGGGTTGTCTCCAACCCAGAAAAATTATTGCCAGATGCTCTAGTGTGGCAATCGTTAAGAATGATTTCCGCTTCTTCATGAGTGAGACATCGGTGAAGGATGTCGTCTACACCTCGACGATACAACGTGTCCTCGAGTATGAGATAGTTCTTAGCCTGATGGTGTATATGGAAATGCTCATCATGAGAAGCAGAGGTGATACACATCAAAGTCCAGAGATAGAAAATCACATATCCATACCAGGGGTCAGAAGACGTTATCAAAAATATGTCTCCATTAATAGGTGACTCGTCGGGTATAACATCACTTGATTCAATTGGAATTTCTGATATGAGTTCCGCGAAGACCATCAACTTTTTGGATTTTTTCAAAATGAATTCCAAGTCAAATTCCTAGAGGATAAATATCCATCTACTGATTTTTCCGCCGATGACTCACCATGTCAATACGTATTGAAATGGATTCACGATGGCAATGACGGTGGTCTTGAGAAACAAAATATAATGACAGAACAGTTGGACAGCATGAACTATTGCCAACGCAAGTTTTTTGATATGGGAATAATTGATTTTTGGTCCAAATAGGCCTCGGCTCAGGTAATAAATCACATATTCTGAGAGTAAATCATCCTCTTGAACTAAGACCATACCTATGGTCGACTCTGCAGTGGCCAAGTATAATAGGAAATCTTTATTATAACTGGGTGGCTGAAGTAGATGGGTTGATATAAGGGAACTTTTCAATGCTACGAAAGATCTTTGAGTGGATTCATCCCAATGAAAAGGAATGTCCTTATTCAATAAACTCATAAAACCTTTTGTGATCTCGGCATAATTTGTGATGAAACGTCATAGAAAATTTGTTTTTCCCTGTAGACTCTGAAGCTGAGGTATGATGCACGTGGGAGGAAATTGAGCTATTGCCTCAACCTTAAGAGAATTGGCCATGATCCCTATTGTTGAAATGATGAACCCTAGCATATGACCTAATGTGATGCAAAAACTACACTTGTTTGGATTCAAGCAGATTCGATAGTAGCGACATTGTTCAAGGATTAGTCTGAGCTGTTCCAGATGATCAACTCTCTTGCGAGATCGTGATGCTAAATCATCGAGGTAAGCCTTGACTATGTGTTTGATGTCGTGGAAAGAAAAAGACGTGGCCAGCTGAAATGTAGCTCCAACACTTTTTAGACCAAAAGGCATCTTATGATAAGCGAATGTACCCCATGGACAGATGAAAGTGGTTTTGTGTTGGTCTTCGGGTTTGATTTGTATCTGATTGTATCCTGAAAAGCCATCCATGAATGAAAAGGCCTCGCATCTTGCACATTCATCGACTATCTGGTCAATAAATGGCGTGGGGAAATTATCTTTTCAGCGGGCCTTGTTCAGATCATGGAAATTCGTGCATACGTGAATCGTACCCTGTTTTTTATTGTTTGGCACGGGTTCGACACCCATTGAGTCAATTGGATGGGGTAGATGAAACCATCTTTAAGTAGTTTCTCTACTTGTGCCTTGATACCTGCTGCTTTCCTAGGATTCACTGGACGAAGCTTCTACCGGACCAGCTTGACATCAAGACAAGTCATGATTTCATGTTCAACAATTCTTGAGTCTATGCTTGGCATTTCCTCGTAAGACCAGGAAAAGATGTTGCAGAATTCTTTAAATAAATCTGTGTAGATTTGAATTTCCTCGGGAGATAAGTCCACTCCGATGAAGATATTTTCCATGATGCCAGGGGTTTTGGATATGTCAATAGGTATCGTCTCAGCTATTGTGGCCATTTTTCCTTCAGTGTGAACCACATGTGTTGCCAAAGGATTGATAGGGAAATCTTTATCTCCATTCATGGTCAAACTGAATTCTCCTGCTTCAATTCATCTTAACTCTGGGAGGAAGTAAGATCGATGATGAAGATCATCCCAGGGTCTGTCAGGACTAGTAATTTCCTCAATAATCGCTTCTTCTGAAGGAAAGACTAAGTCTAGATAATCTGAATAAGCAAGGGAACCTTGAGCCCAAATAGCCTTGAGCACCGAATATAACTCTTGTGCTCAAGTCAAATTGGGGTCGGTAGAATATTGTTGTATGATCGAGTATGCAACTTCTACCATGGACAAAGGCATGGCCATGCCATGGTGCTCTATCTCTTACATCATAGCGGGTGGGGAAGGAAGGGTCCACGGATCATGAAAGTACGTCATGAGAAATGATAAGATTCGAAAAAGTTCATCCTGAGGCTAGTCGAGGACAACTGTCATATAATGGACATTGTCGATCGGAGGTAGGTAATCGAAACTACCCATCAGTGAAGGGAACAAACCAACCCCTACATTGACGATGTCAAGCTGGGGGTTATCAATTATCGGGACCGTGGAGACTCCCGATGAAGGGTCGGGACGAGAGAATGATAACTGATCAATGGTCACAATCCATCCTTCATGAGGAAACAACAAGACTCGGAACACTATTGTAACCAATTCTTGCATACCGTAGGTCCAACTCCTGCCTAACAAAAAATTGTAGTCAAGGGACGCATCGACCACTTAAACTTCGACACACACATTTTTTCCCCTAACTACATGGGGAAAGAGGGGATGATCCCATGTGGTTAGAAATAATGACCGTCAAAAGATATAAGTAGAGTAGGTGATGGAAAAAAAACAGGTTGGTTGATGGCCTTCCAACACGCCAAAGACATCACGCATGTCGAGGCACCCTCATCCACCACTGTACGAAAAATATTTTGGGTAAAAGTTTTCATGGTATAAGCCACTACTATCTGAAAATCAATGTGGAAAGGAAGAAAAGGTTTTAAGTTGAAGGTATCAAGCATGATCGTTCCTAGATTATAAGTCTCAGCAGAGCCTAAGGAAACTAACAGGGCCTTTCTCTAGGAAGGGAAACTCTGGAGGACTTCCAAAGAAGACATCGCACAAGGGGTTTGTGATAAATATTTCACCGCAGAGTTGTTATGGGCAGCCCTTGTATTTGGGTTGTAAGAAGCTTTCTTGAATTCACTGTTGCGCCTCTTTTGTCACCTAAATGAGCAAAAAAGAGGTTCTTACAAGCATAGTTGGGTTAGCTAAGCAAGACAACAGTAAAGTAAAGGGTTAGAAGAATAAGCATAAAGGACTAAGCTATGAATTAAACTAGGAAGGGAAAAAACAATTAAAATATTGTGCATAAGGACATAAGAACAATAAACAAACAAGACTCATGTCACCAATGGAAAGGATTATATTAGTGAAAAGAAAACACCAAAGAGAAAGGGGACTTTGGGTCCCTTCTTCCTCCAAGGTAGGGCTCTTGGACCCCCAAGATTGAGCTCTTCTTACAACTTGAAAACTTGAAAGAAATGGTGAAAGAATCCCAAGCTAACCCACTCAAAAGGTGATGTGGATTGCCCAAATGGAATGGTTCTAGTATGCTCTTGATGAGAAAAGAGGTTCCCCCAAGAGAATAGCAACCTTGCAAATGAATTCCTTGGAGATTTAGTGCACCCATGGCCTTGTTTTATAGCACCACTTTCAGGCATTGTGCAACCAATTTTTAGTGTGAAAAGGGGTTGTTTAGGGCACCTTTAGGTCTTTGACCAGCCACCCAGTCGGATTCAACCAAGATTTTAATGTCAAATCGACTTGGAAGCTGAACCAGAAGTGGGTGGGAGGCTGACCAACATCATAAATGTGTCTTTCTCTGATGTGTGCGGCTTTTAGCGTCCATAGTTGTGCATCGTGCGCATGTGTTCTTTTCCTGCATTTCTTGATGCCACATGTGCACGCGCCCCCTATATAGTTATAGTGCATCCTGATTTTATAATTAGTTGGATAGTTTTGGACGTTTTGGAAATGATTTTTTGGTAATTTTGGTCCATGGGTGAACTAATAGTTGTTTGAATATGTTGGATTCTTATAACCATTTGCGGACAAAATTTCAGTGATAACAGATGCCCCCTGATGCATGAGGTTAGGAGCATACGGATAGCCAAAATTCATCAATGTTTCTTCTACGTAGAGTATCATTGTAAGAAAGAGCGATAGTGAGAGTATCAAGAGTGACCTGTTGGAGGGAGAAGGAAACCTGTGGGACCCAACCTTTCACAAGGTGTGGAAAATAAATTGTGTACAAACGAGGAAGGCATGCTCCATGCTCGTGTCATGTAACTCAAAAAAGGGTGTTGTACAGTAACTGAAACTGTGTGTTGATGTAGACAACTGCACCGCCCTTGGGGGAGGTTTTGATAAAGGTAGAGGAAAATTATGATGAGGAACAATAATCTAAACAATAGGCAATGATACCTGTAAGAAGTATCACAGATTCTATGGGTATTGATAGCCCAACAAAGTTCAGAGGTCTTCGACAAATATAAAAAACAACTACAATAGTTGCAAAGTAAGACCCATCATAACATGAGAAAGTGTTGAAGTCAAATGTTATGCGGGTCAATGACAACAAAGAGCAATGATGGTTCTACCTGTGCCATCTGAGACTGCTCGTTGTAAAGGTAATGAGAGTCAAGATATTGTTGCCCTTCTGGAAACTGTGCTAATGTCGACAAAAAGGGAGACACGACTCCAAGAAGAAAAGGGCTTCGTGAAATCCACTAGGTGAGGTCAGGAACTGAGGAGGTACATGAACGAATTCAAGATGTGTGGAGACTCAAGGCTACCCTTTGTTGGGGATATATGCGAAGTATAAGTGCCACAACCGTTCAACTAGGTCGAGTGTCAAGGGGACAACAAGACCTGGGATAAGTTGTGCCAGAGGCATGACAAAGTGAACAAACTCAGAGAGTAGAGGTAGGTGACCTGTGGGATACTCAGATTTTATGGATGATGTCAACAGGAGTAGGTGATAAGGAATTCCCCAACCAAGGGTGACATGGGTTGCGTTTGCCAAGAAGGTCTCCAAAGGTAACAACAAAAAGCTATGTAAAATGCTGGAAATAATGGCTTAGTTACAAAAAGAATTAAAAAATCAGTGGGGATAATAATGCAGATACAAAAATGGGTGCCCCAGTGTAAGATGGCTTGGCCTGAGGATGGTGCAAGTTGGTTAAAAAAACAAGTGGAGGGTTGGGGCCTCATAGGCGGGTTTCTATAGTAGGGAAATGTATGGAGGGAAATCTGAATATGAGAAAACCGATGGTGGATGAAATGGATGGTAAATGGTGTTGCGGGAGTGGAGTCAAAATAAAACCGTGAGGAAATGCCATGGGAGTCCATTGGGTAGGCTAGAAAAATGAGGAGAAGGAGTATGTGGTTGATTCACAACATGATGTAAGACTATCGGGACTCCCATCCCTAAAGGTTGAAAACAGCATGAGTGTCAAAGTGACAAGGGGGGATATGAAGGGGACAAATCATGTGGGGAAGAGTGCTACCGGGTGACAGTACCCAAAATGCAGTGGATGTGATAGTACTGCAGAGCCAGATATAGGGAACCTAAAGGAAAATTTCAGAGGGTGTGAATGGAGATGCAATTGAGATTCAGATGGAATGATTACATGCCAGTGTCGATTATATACCTGAAGGGGTCGCGTTGGTGTGTGATGACCAAGTACCTACACACATGACAACCAAATACCCGACGTGAACAATATCTGAAGATAAACAAACATATAACCATTTATTTGATAATTTTGAACATGATCATGCGTACCTGAACGGGGTATGGAAAAATGGCTCCCTGGGGCCTAAGGATGAAAACTGACCCAGGGACTATCTTGATGTAGATGATTGGGTGTTGATCCCATGGATAAATACAGATCGAAAAATGGACGCTCAGAGCTCCCAGAATTGAGTCTGGAAGTTTGGAAAAAAGCGCCTATATATAGCTGTAGGGCCCACATTGCCACCTCATTTGTACTTGCTGCTATAGTGGTTATAGAGGATATTGCAGAGTAGATTCGAAGATTCTAGGAGTGTGAGGAAGTTGATCTGGGAGGTGCGAGAGTCAATTTAGTGGTCTCATTTTCCTGTATAGTAGTTACGTGTCAATTTTTGGGTAGGACCATATAGATGGCCATACGGTGGGTTCTTAGGGTTGTGTCCCCCTAAATGCATGGGAAATCGATGGCAACCCATGCACAAATGCACGGCTGTAATGGGCACAACCACGATATTTCGGAAAACAGGTGTGCATGTTGTGCGTGCCTGTCTGAAACACTACTATGAACATGTGCACGGTAGTGTTGCTGACAATTGTGCATGAGTGCACAACTGTGTAGTGAACATGCACGCATTCAGTGCGTTCCTGTGGGTTTAACAAGATCACATACATGCGCGCCTGTGGGGTAAACAAGTGTGCATGTGTGTGCACCTTTGAAGCAAAGTTGAGGGTGAGAAAACTTGTCTCCCTTTTTTTTTTTTTCTTTTTTTGGGGGGAGATTTTGGTGTTTTTGTGATGGTTGCTCGAGTACTGTATATGTGGATGAAGGTGATAATTTGGGATGATGTCGATCCACGGGAGAGAGAGGGACTGGGCCCGACTAAGGGAGGCCATGAGGGATTAGGAGTCGTCGGTTCATGGTTCTTTGGAGGCCCGTGGGATGTTGAAGTTTTTTGAGTGCCCACTATTGAGGGCACAGGAGTATCTGTTGCAATTCCTGATCTCGATGTGGAGTCCAGATTTGTAGTGTTTTATTGTGCGTGGGGAGCACTTGGCATTCTCTTCTAAGGAGGATGTCTATTTTCTGACTGGGCTCTCTTTTCAGGGAAGCTTGATGGAGGCCGAGCCAGTGGTAGTTGGAGAGGTGCAGTTGGCTACCCTTGCCCAGACATATTGTTCAGGAGAGGATTTCATGTCTAGATTAGTGGTGAGGATTGAGGCGATGGATGGGGAAATGAACTACCCATCCGTAGGAGCCTCAAGCCTGACCACAATGAGGGAAATCGTGCCACACGCAACCTCGCAAGAGGAAAATGCGTGAGGAGGAAGCACGGAGGGGGAAGACAAAAGGGAAGGAGGAAGAACTCTGGAGATACGCAGAGTGAGTGATAGCAGAGAAGGGGGAGAGTAACCCTCATTCTCAGTCACTGACAAACCGAGATGCAATATCGCAACATCATGGTCTCATCTCGGGGCTGGCTAGTGGTAAATCCGTTGGGAGTCACTGAGTCTACGGTTGGGTGGAAACAAGCACCCCTCTCAGCAGTTACATCACCTTTGGTGTTATTTTTGATAAGTGTTATTTGAAGTTGATGTCATAATCGCATGTTCAGTTTTATGTTCTTGTAAATAGTTCTGAATGGAAGTGTTTTCCTAACGTTTGATTTAATAGAATGGAATCCTGTGCATGCTTACATGCTATAGTTGTTTTTTGCACAATTGATTAAGTCTGGGACATGAGTTCCCTCCAACGAGAATCATCTTATTTGCTTAGATTCTCGTAATATTCTGGGAAGGCCCCTTGAGAGTATTGTTTTCAGAGAATTACCCCATAAACCTTGTGACTATATTGAACCTTACCAGAGACATGATTACGATCAGGGATAATTGCCCGAGAACTGTCTGAGGGTTTATGCAATCGAGGTCTGGAACCCTTATGCAAAAAAGAGTAGCTTTCTAAGGACTCGGGGTCATGGGAGCCTGAAGCTCCGAGAGTTTGAACTTCGTGATTCAAGCTCAAAAGGGATAGCGAGATTCAAATATAGAAAGAAAATACCCTATCACTTGGTAAATGAACAGTCGAAATCCTTTCAGGAATACCCCAAGCCTGTCAACACCAACGGATCTAGAGAAGGAGCATAGGCGTTAACACATCTCCCTTTCAGCCTTCGCAAATAGCAATGGGATCCTGGAACGTAGATCCCAGGGACCCATCGGATCTCTATAAGTCATCGATATTAACCTTTACTTAGGCAGGAGAGTGAACTCGACTACGTCCTGAAAGTCCCGAAGGGGTTGTATCGGGATATCGGCGATTCAAAATTTCAGGAGTCTGGAGGACGAAGGTCGGACACTCAACATCAGAAGTTCTGAATTTGCGAAAGGATTGGAACCGTCCATCTGTGGGAGGATGCGTGTCATGAGATCCTCTCTATCGACGATTCGAACATTGGGAGTCAAAGGAAGAAGTCTCTTGACCTTGCGAGTGGTGAAGCCATGAGAGGATCAGGACCGTCCATGTTGGTGGATAGGTGGAAGATATCTGACCATTTCACGTATCTGGGATTCATGAGTTTGGAGGTGGAAGACCAAACTCTTGGAGTCACGAAGTCCCGAGTCATGAGATCGCAATGTGATTTGGCCCATTGATCAAAGAGGAAGGACAGTCGTGGGATATAACATCTCGATATTTCATGTATCGAGGGTTCGTGATTTTGGAGGTGGAAGACCAAACCCTTGGAGTCGCGAAGTCCCAAATAGCGAGAAGTAGGAGCAACCATTGAGTCAGGACCACTTCGCCATATCGCATATTAGGGTCTCGGAGGTTGAGGGAAATCGGTTTCGACTGTACACCTCACAAGCTTGTGAGTTGCAAGAGCTTGTGCAACACATGGCACGTCCACTTGGTGGGACCCACGTGGTTGACAGGTGGTGTGACGATAAGATTCCCGGAGAGAGGGAGAAGTGTTGACAGGTGGTGGACATGTGTCATTTGAAATGGCAGTCAACATCCTATTTACTTCTCGTACTTCAGGTTCTCGTAAGAAAGGAGCACAAAGGGCCAACAACTCAAGTCACGAAATCACAAAATCACGAGGAGAGGCGACAGCCGTAGGATCCAGGATGCAGAGGACCATTGGATCAAAGCCTCACCGCATGTATTGCGCATTTAGAGGATCAGAGGTTGAGTGGACCTCGTCTCGACTGCAAAAGTCGTGAAGTGCCAAGAACTGAGGCACGAGTGTGGAGACGTGGTAAAACCCCAAGGTGGGGCCCGCGTGGTTGAAAGGTGGATACGCGTCGCCTATTGAAGGGAGTCAATGCTCCGTTGATTTCTTGCATCTCGGGGATTCACAAGATAAGAGTGTAAAGGCTCAACGCTTCAACCTGCGAGGTTGCGAGTAGCGAAAAGCGTCAATGAAGGAGTCAACCTAGCATTGACTTGTCGCATTTCGGGAGATCGCAACAGGAGGGAACAAGAGTTCAACCCTCGAAATCACAAAGGTGCAAGTTGCGAGAGGCATCGATATTTAATCCCTAGCCTATGGTTACGTGTGGAGGGTGCTGACAAAGAAAGGAGTCAACACTCCGTTGACTTCTCGCGTCTCGGAGATTCGCGAGATGAGGGTATGGGAGCTCGACATTGAAACTCGCGAAGTGGCGAGTAGCGAGAGGTGCTAGCGCTTAGCCTAGCTGGTGGTCATGCTCCAAAGGTGCTAACAGAAGGAATCCATATCATATCGGAATCTCGGGTATTGGCGATTGGTGAAGAAAAATTCGAGGGTCCTCGACTCATGACTTACGAGGTCGCGAGTTGTGAAAGGTGCTTTCATTTAGGCACGTATGTGGTCCTATCGAGATAGGGACTAAAGAAAGGGAGATATTTCTTTGTCGTTAAGTAGCGGGTAGATCTGGATGGCCAGAATCTGCATGCCCAGATCTACGGCCAGGGTTCGGAGCCCCCTCGCCATTCTGCCTTTAAAATTGGACTCACTTGTATCGTTGAGTTGCGAAACACAAAAAGGCACCTAGTTTGTTTGGCCTGTGGTCCTAACCCATGATCACAGGGAGGTGAACAGGGAAGAATTAGCCTGTGCTAGGCCCCCGTAGGACTTCGGGGATTCTCTCACTTGAGGGAAAAAAAAAATGAAAATTTTACTATGCCATAGTGGGTGTGTCACAAATTGGTATCAGAGCATGGTTACAACACTCGGCCTGCATGGGCTCATGAACGAATTGTGCAGAATATCCGTTTGGAACACTCTTAAAAAGAGTAACCCCCTGTCTTAACCTTCTTAATAAAAAGATGAAGTTAAGAATGAAAAAAAAAAACCCTATTGTGTGTTCATATGTCAAAATATGAATTATGCACTGATTATAAATAAACATAAATATTGACTAACAACCAGCATTTTTCCTTGTGCACACAAGTGGAAGATCAACTGCGGGAAATTATCAATGCATAGTATGGTGACTCACCAAGAAGTCGGAGAAGGCTCCCACAATAGAGACGAAGAGTCTAATGAAAGGAGGGTAGAAGGGACCCCTCCAAATCTAGTCGAGACTATGAGGAGCCTCATGGTCGAATTACAAAGTTGTAAAGCTGACAATGAAAGGATGATGAAAGAACAAGAAAAGCAAACAGAAATTAATTCAGTTTTACTGTAGAGTTTATCCGATCTACAAAGACAAATGCGGCATGAACCTGAAACTCAGAAACATCGTCATATCATTGGCCACACTGAGAGGAGCACCTCGAAAAAGGTCCACCCCAGAGGTAAAGGACCAGTGTCGAGTGATACCTCTAAGAAGGAAGTTGGCGATTCAGAAGGCTCTTCTATCAACAGAACCAGTTCCTATCCCTAAAGAAAACAGAAGAAGAAAATTTTTTCCAAAGTTCAAAAATTCGAAGAATTCAGAAAGGCCAAACCACCCTCCTTCGACGGTGAAACAAAGAAGGGAGAGGAAGCATAGGCCTGGTTGCTTGGACTAAAGAAGTATTTCAGAGTCCATGACTTTTCAGAAAATATGAAGGCCCAAGTGGCCACCTTCAACTTGAACGAAAAGGATTCCATTTGGTGGGAAGACCTTAAGAATATGAAAGGGGTTCGCAAAGAGGACTTGTCTTGGGAATGGTTTGAGAAATACTTCTGAAAGAAGTATCTGTCGGAAAAATATTTCGATGAAAAGACTAAAGAGTTTTATGAACTCAAACTGGGACAACTTACTATAGAAGAATATGTCAACAAATTCCTCGATTTGTTGAGATATGTACCCTATATCAAGGCGAAAAAGGCAAAGGTGCAATGCTTCATCAGTGGACTACCTAAGGACTATTGGAATAGAATTGAATTTGATTAGACAAAGACTCTAGAAGACATTATTCGAAAGGCAACCTATTGTCATGAATAGTTTGGGCATCGAGCAGAACCTCGTGAAGGATGGAAACAGAAGAATAGTTCAAGCTTTCAGAAAAGGGGAATTAAATCCCCAGGATTTAAGAACTACAAAAAGAAACCAAGAATGAGCTTCTCATCCCGGAGTATGCACCAGTAGAATTTCCCCTCCTTGAGAGGAAATAAAACTTCTTGACCCATATCAGTGAAGACCAATACCCCAAAGAGAAAGCTTTTGAAATGTTGTGGTTGCGGAGAAGAACATCTCCCGAGAGACTGCCCACACCGACAACAGAATAGTCGGAGAATTTATAACATAATAACCAATTTATGCAGCGTTGGATAATAACCAAGCCGACCACCAAGCTTCAGTAGTGGAAGTAGAAGGTATGATTTCCAACCATCTAGTGTATGTTTTGATTGACCCTGGTTCAAATTTGAGTTATATAGCCCCTAAAGTTTGTTTATAAGTGTAAACTACAACCACAAAAACATACCAAGCCATGGTTGGTATAGTTAGCCACTGGCACCAAAAGGAGGATAGCAGAAGTCATACCAGCCTGCCAATTAATGTTGGGTGAATTCCCCACCCAAGCAACCCTTAACATATTTCCCCTGGGATAATATGATCTGTTCATTGGTATGGATTGGATAGCTGCCCATAAAGCCAGATTGGACTGTTACCATAAGACCTTAGAGTGTGTAAGTAAGGAAGGGGAGAGGATAACCCTTCAAGGGATCTGAAAACCTGTCTCGATGAGACAAATATCAGCTTTGCACATGAGAAAGTATTGCCGAAAGGGATGTACCCTATATGCAATACAAGTGTTTAAAATAATCGAAGATGACAAACCAAGCCCTAACGATCACCCTATCCTGAAAGAATATAGAGATGTGTTTCCGAAAGAGGTACTGAGTTTACCTCCGAGAAGGGACATAGAATTCTTAATAGAACTTGCACCCGGAGTCGTACCAGTTTCTAGGACACCCTACCAGATGAGCACACCCGAGTTAGTTGAACTCAAGTTGCAATTAAAAGAAATGAAGGATAAGGGTTATATTCGGCCCAGCATGTCTCCATGGGGAGCACCAGTCCTGTTCATGAAAAAGAAGAATGGTACCCTTAGACTGTGTATAGATTATAGGCAAATCAATAAGGTAACCGTAAAGAACAAGTACCCCTTGCCCAAGATTGATGACCTATTTGATCAATTGGGGGCTACGTCTATTTTCTATAAGATTGATTTGAGGTTGGGATATCATCAAGTCTGAATCAAGGGTGAAGACATCCATAAAAATGCCTTATGGACGAGGTATGGTCACTATGAGTTTGTGGTAGTGCCATATGGGTTGACCAATTCTCCTGCCACTTTTATTCACTTGATGAACAATGTACTCAACAAGTTCCTGGAAAAAATTGTGCTTGTTTTTATTGACGATATATTAATTTACTCCAAGAATAGAAAAAAGCATGAAGAGCATCTTAGACTTGTACTGTAAGTGCTAAGAGAACATCGTCTCTATGCCAAATTAAACAAATGTGAATTCTTCCAGAAATAAATACACTACTTAGGCCATGTTCTCTCCGAAGAAGGAGTAGCGGTAGACCCTGACAAAAGCAGATCTATCATGGAATGGCCTACCCCAAAGGATGTTTCGGAATTCAGATCCTTTATGGGATTAGCAGGATACTATAGGAGATTTATAAAAGGATTCTCCAAGATTGGTTGTCCAATCACTGCCCTCTAGAAGAAAGGGACAAAATTCCTGTGGACACAGAAATGTGAAGAAAGATTTCAAACCCTGAAACATCTACTGACCCATGTGCCTGTGTTGAAGATTGTCGATCCAGAAGCTGACTTCCTTGTGTGAATCGATGCCTGTAAGGAAGGAATTGGAGGAGTCCTTATGCAGAAAGGAAGTGTGATCTGCTATGAATCCCGAAAATTGAATGAGCATGAAGTCAACTATGTGACCCATGATCTAAAACTGGCTGCCATAGTGCATCCCTTGGAAATGTGGAGGCATTACCTCCTCGAAATAAAATTTGTACTTATGACAGATCATTGCAGATTGTGATACCTGTTTGATCAACCAAACCTCAATGCTATACAAGCTAGGTGGATGGCCCTCCTTAGCGAGTTTGATTTTGAAATCAAACACATTAAAGGAAAGGAAAATAGGGTGGTCGATGCCCTCAGCAGAAGTATGAAAACAATTCATCTAACAGCGGTGAGCACCTATGAGATAGATGTCAAGGAAAGAATTAGAAATGCATAAGAAACAGATCCCTTCGTCCAGACCATGACCATGTACCTACAACAAGAACCCACCATAGTAAAATATGAAGGCTATCAGATAACCGACTAAGGTCTGCTCACTTACAAAAACAGATTTTATATTCCATCATGTGATGACTTGAAGAGGTTCATTATGGATGAACTACATAAAAGACCCTACTCGGGTCATCCAGGATACCAGAAAATGATCACTGCCTCTAGGAAACAATTTTATTGGCCTGGATTGAAGAAAGACATAGCCGAGTACCTAGCCAAATGCATAGAGTTCCAATAGGTTAAAGCAGAACATCGACACCCAACAGGATTATTGCAACCTTTACAAATCCCAGAATGGAAATGGGAAACCATCTCCATGGATTTCATCATTGGATTATCAGCTTCAACCAAACAGAATGATGCCATTATGGTGGTGGTGGATAAATTGAGCAAGTCTTCTCACTTCATCCTCATCAAGTCGACCTGTAAGGCAATCGATATCTCCCAGGTATTCATGAAAGAGATATTCAGACTGCATGGTATGCCGAAAGAGATCGTGTCTGACAGAGACACGAAATTTACTTCCAACTTTTTGAAATCATTGATGGCTGGTTTAGAGACAAAGTTGTTGTTCAGCACTGCCTATCATCCTCAAACCGATAGAAAAACAAAAAGAGTGAATCAAATACTAGAAGATATGTTAAGGATACATGTAATGCATCAACCCAAGAAGTGGGAAGACTACCTGCCACTGGTAGAATTCGCCTACAACAACGGCTACCAAGCATCCTTAAAGATGAGTCCCTTCGAAGCCCTCTATGGTAGACTGTGTAACACTCTAGTTAGATGGATTAATCCCATAAATAGGATTTCTTTTGGACCCAACATGTTGAAAGAAATGGAACAGTAGGTGAATCAGATGAAACAAAACCTGAAGTTCGCCCAGAACCGACAGAAAAGCTATGCCGACCAAAAGAGAACTCCAAGAGAGTTCAAAACGAGACACCATGTATATCTCAGAGTTAGGCCCAGGAAGAGTTCCCTAAAAATGGGAGCTTTTGCCAAGTTGGCACCTCGGTATTGTGGACCCTTTGAGGTTATAGATAGAGTGGGACCTATAACCTATAGGCTAGCACTTCCTCCCACAGTAAAAGAACATAATGTTTTCCATGTTTCATTATTGAAGAAAAATGTACATGATGCTAATCATATAATTGACTGGTTTTTTATCTAGGTGGAACCGGAGGGATAATTTCTAATAGAACCTCAGTGCATACTGGACAGAAAGGAAACCCCTCTCTAGAACTAAACCATTGCACAGGTCAAGGTGCAGTGGAGACATTCTGGCCTAGATGAGGCTACATGGGAAATGGAGGATTCCATGAGACAGGCATATCCGATTTTGTTTACTTATGTACATACATGTCAGGTTGATAGATAAGAACATCGAGGATGATGTTCCTTTAAGGTGGAGGGAATTGTAACACCCTATTTCCCCTAGTTTGTAAAAATAACTATACTGGCCAAGAACTGTGGCAAACTCAAAAATGTGAATGTGTGATGTGAATGGACCTTATGAACAAGGGTCAATGAATGTGAATAATGTTATGAATATATATATATATATATATATATATATATATTGCAGGACTGCTGAGAGGGGATATGCTGAA
>ML793587.1:591919-651689 GCA_009831015.1 Picea engelmannii
CTTGGACCCCCAAGATTGAGCTCTTCTTACAACTTGAAAACTTGAAAGAAATGGTGAAAGAATCCCAAGCTAACCCACTCAAAAGGTGATGTGGATTGCCCAAATGGAATGGTTCTAGTATGCTCTTGATGAGAAAAGAGGTTCCCCCAAGAGAATAGCAACCTTGCAAATGAATTCCTTGGAGATTTAGTGCACCCATGGCCTTGTTTTATAGCACCACTTTCAGGCATTGTGCAACCAATTTTTAGTGTGAAAAGGGGTTGTTTAGGGCACCTTTAGGTCTTTGACCAGCCACCCAGTCGGATTCAACCAAGATTTTAATGTCAAATCGACTTGGAAGCTGAACCAGAAGTGGGTGGGAGGCTGACCAACATCATAAATGTGTCTTTCTCTGATGTGTGCGGCTTTTAGCGTCCATAGTTGTGCATCGTGCGCATGTGTTCTTTTCCTGCATTTCTTGATGCCACATGTGCACGCGCCCCCTATATAGTTATAGTGCATCCTGATTTTATAATTAGTTGGATAGTTTTGGACGTTTTGGAAATGATTTTTTGGTAATTTTGGTCCATGGGTGAACTAATAGTTGTTTGAATATGTTGGATTCTTATAACCATTTGCGGACAAAATTTCAGTGATAACAGATGCCCCCTGATGCATGAGGTTAGGAGCATACGGATAGCCAAAATTCATCAATGTTTCTTCTACGTAGAGTATCATTGTAAGAAAGAGCGATAGTGAGAGTATCAAGAGTGACCTGTTGGAGGGAGAAGGAAACCTGTGGGACCCAACCTTTCACAAGGTGTGGAAAATAAATTGTGTACAAACGAGGAAGGCATGCTCCATGCTCGTGTCATGTAACTCAAAAAAGGGTGTTGTACAGTAACTGAAACTGTGTGTTGATGTAGACAACTGCACCGCCCTTGGGGGAGGTTTTGATAAAGGTAGAGGAAAATTATGATGAGGAACAATAATCTAAACAATAGGCAATGATACCTGTAAGAAGTATCACAGATTCTATGGGTATTGATAGCCCAACAAAGTTCAGAGGTCTTCGACAAATATAAAAAACAACTACAATAGTTGCAAAGTAAGACCCATCATAACATGAGAAAGTGTTGAAGTCAAATGTTATGCGGGTCAATGACAACAAAGAGCAATGATGGTTCTACCTGTGCCATCTGAGACTGCTCGTTGTAAAGGTAATGAGAGTCAAGATATTGTTGCCCTTCTGGAAACTGTGCTAATGTCGACAAAAAGGGAGACACGACTCCAAGAAGAAAAGGGCTTCGTGAAATCCACTAGGTGAGGTCAGGAACTGAGGAGGTACATGAACGAATTCAAGATGTGTGGAGACTCAAGGCTACCCTTTGTTGGGGATATATGCGAAGTATAAGTGCCACAACCGTTCAACTAGGTCGAGTGTCAAGGGGACAACAAGACCTGGGATAAGTTGTGCCAGAGGCATGACAAAGTGAACAAACTCAGAGAGTAGAGGTAGGTGACCTGTGGGATACTCAGATTTTATGGATGATGTCAACAGGAGTAGGTGATAAGGAATTCCCCAACCAAGGGTGACATGGGTTGCGTTTGCCAAGAAGGTCTCCAAAGGTAACAACAAAAAGCTATGTAAAATGCTGGAAATAATGGCTTAGTTACAAAAAGAATTAAAAAATCAGTGGGGATAATAATGCAGATACAAAAATGGGTGCCCCAGTGTAAGATGGCTTGGCCTGAGGATGGTGCAAGTTGGTTAAAAAAACAAGTGGAGGGTTGGGGCCTCATAGGCGGGTTTCTATAGTAGGGAAATGTATGGAGGGAAATCTGAATATGAGAAAACCGATGGTGGATGAAATGGATGGTAAATGGTGTTGCGGGAGTGGAGTCAAAATAAAACCGTGAGGAAATGCCATGGGAGTCCATTGGGTAGGCTAGAAAAATGAGGAGAAGGAGTATGTGGTTGATTCACAACATGATGTAAGACTATCGGGACTCCCATCCCTAAAGGTTGAAAACAGCATGAGTGTCAAAGTGACAAGGGGGGATATGAAGGGGACAAATCATGTGGGGAAGAGTGCTACCGGGTGACAGTACCCAAAATGCAGTGGATGTGATAGTACTGCAGAGCCAGATATAGGGAACCTAAAGGAAAATTTCAGAGGGTGTGAATGGAGATGCAATTGAGATTCAGATGGAATGATTACATGCCAGTGTCGATTATATACCTGAAGGGGTCGCGTTGGTGTGTGATGACCAAGTACCTACACACATGACAACCAAATACCCGACGTGAACAATATCTGAAGATAAACAAACATATAACCATTTATTTGATAATTTTGAACATGATCATGCGTACCTGAACGGGGTATGGAAAAATGGCTCCCTGGGGCCTAAGGATGAAAACTGACCCAGGGACTATCTTGATGTAGATGATTGGGTGTTGATCCCATGGATAAATACAGATCGAAAAATGGACGCTCAGAGCTCCCAGAATTGAGTCTGGAAGTTTGGAAAAAAGCGCCTATATATAGCTGTAGGGCCCACATTGCCACCTCATTTGTACTTGCTGCTATAGTGGTTATAGAGGATATTGCAGAGTAGATTCGAAGATTCTAGGAGTGTGAGGAAGTTGATCTGGGAGGTGCGAGAGTCAATTTAGTGGTCTCATTTTCCTGTATAGTAGTTACGTGTCAATTTTTGGGTAGGACCATATAGATGGCCATACGGTGGGTTCTTAGGGTTGTGTCCCCCTAAATGCATGGGAAATCGATGGCAACCCATGCACAAATGCACGGCTGTAATGGGCACAACCACGATATTTCGGAAAACAGGTGTGCATGTTGTGCGTGCCTGTCTGAAACACTACTATGAACATGTGCACGGTAGTGTTGCTGACAATTGTGCATGAGTGCACAACTGTGTAGTGAACATGCACGCATTCAGTGCGTTCCTGTGGGTTTAACAAGATCACATACATGCGCGCCTGTGGGGTAAACAAGTGTGCATGTGTGTGCACCTTTGAAGCAAAGTTGAGGGTGAGAAAACTTGTCTCCCTTTTTTTTTTTTTCTTTTTTTGGGGGGAGATTTTGGTGTTTTTGTGATGGTTGCTCGAGTACTGTATATGTGGATGAAGGTGATAATTTGGGATGATGTCGATCCACGGGAGAGAGAGGGACTGGGCCCGACTAAGGGAGGCCATGAGGGATTAGGAGTCGTCGGTTCATGGTTCTTTGGAGGCCCGTGGGATGTTGAAGTTTTTTGAGTGCCCACTATTGAGGGCACAGGAGTATCTGTTGCAATTCCTGATCTCGATGTGGAGTCCAGATTTGTAGTGTTTTATTGTGCGTGGGGAGCACTTGGCATTCTCTTCTAAGGAGGATGTCTATTTTCTGACTGGGCTCTCTTTTCAGGGAAGCTTGATGGAGGCCGAGCCAGTGGTAGTTGGAGAGGTGCAGTTGGCTACCCTTGCCCAGACATATTGTTCAGGAGAGGATTTCATGTCTAGATTAGTGGTGAGGATTGAGGCGATGGATGGGGAAATGAACTACCCATCCGTAGGAGCCTCAAGCCTGACCACAATGAGGGAAATCGTGCCACACGCAACCTCGCAAGAGGAAAATGCGTGAGGAGGAAGCACGGAGGGGGAAGACAAAAGGGAAGGAGGAAGAACTCTGGAGATACGCAGAGTGAGTGATAGCAGAGAAGGGGGAGAGTAACCCTCATTCTCAGTCACTGACAAACCGAGATGCAATATCGCAACATCATGGTCTCATCTCGGGGCTGGCTAGTGGTAAATCCGTTGGGAGTCACTGAGTCTACGGTTGGGTGGAAACAAGCACCCCTCTCAGCAGTTACATCACCTTTGGTGTTATTTTTGATAAGTGTTATTTGAAGTTGATGTCATAATCGCATGTTCAGTTTTATGTTCTTGTAAATAGTTCTGAATGGAAGTGTTTTCCTAACGTTTGATTTAATAGAATGGAATCCTGTGCATGCTTACATGCTATAGTTGTTTTTTGCACAATTGATTAAGTCTGGGACATGAGTTCCCTCCAACGAGAATCATCTTATTTGCTTAGATTCTCGTAATATTCTGGGAAGGCCCCTTGAGAGTATTGTTTTCAGAGAATTACCCCATAAACCTTGTGACTATATTGAACCTTACCAGAGACATGATTACGATCAGGGATAATTGCCCGAGAACTGTCTGAGGGTTTATGCAATCGAGGTCTGGAACCCTTATGCAAAAAAGAGTAGCTTTCTAAGGACTCGGGGTCATGGGAGCCTGAAGCTCCGAGAGTTTGAACTTCGTGATTCAAGCTCAAAAGGGATAGCGAGATTCAAATATAGAAAGAAAATACCCTATCACTTGGTAAATGAACAGTCGAAATCCTTTCAGGAATACCCCAAGCCTGTCAACACCAACGGATCTAGAGAAGGAGCATAGGCGTTAACACATCTCCCTTTCAGCCTTCGCAAATAGCAATGGGATCCTGGAACGTAGATCCCAGGGACCCATCGGATCTCTATAAGTCATCGATATTAACCTTTACTTAGGCAGGAGAGTGAACTCGACTACGTCCTGAAAGTCCCGAAGGGGTTGTATCGGGATATCGGCGATTCAAAATTTCAGGAGTCTGGAGGACGAAGGTCGGACACTCAACATCAGAAGTTCTGAATTTGCGAAAGGATTGGAACCGTCCATCTGTGGGAGGATGCGTGTCATGAGATCCTCTCTATCGACGATTCGAACATTGGGAGTCAAAGGAAGAAGTCTCTTGACCTTGCGAGTGGTGAAGCCATGAGAGGATCAGGACCGTCCATGTTGGTGGATAGGTGGAAGATATCTGACCATTTCACGTATCTGGGATTCATGAGTTTGGAGGTGGAAGACCAAACTCTTGGAGTCACGAAGTCCCGAGTCATGAGATCGCAATGTGATTTGGCCCATTGATCAAAGAGGAAGGACAGTCGTGGGATATAACATCTCGATATTTCATGTATCGAGGGTTCGTGATTTTGGAGGTGGAAGACCAAACCCTTGGAGTCGCGAAGTCCCAAATAGCGAGAAGTAGGAGCAACCATTGAGTCAGGACCACTTCGCCATATCGCATATTAGGGTCTCGGAGGTTGAGGGAAATCGGTTTCGACTGTACACCTCACAAGCTTGTGAGTTGCAAGAGCTTGTGCAACACATGGCACGTCCACTTGGTGGGACCCACGTGGTTGACAGGTGGTGTGACGATAAGATTCCCGGAGAGAGGGAGAAGTGTTGACAGGTGGTGGACATGTGTCATTTGAAATGGCAGTCAACATCCTATTTACTTCTCGTACTTCAGGTTCTCGTAAGAAAGGAGCACAAAGGGCCAACAACTCAAGTCACGAAATCACAAAATCACGAGGAGAGGCGACAGCCGTAGGATCCAGGATGCAGAGGACCATTGGATCAAAGCCTCACCGCATGTATTGCGCATTTAGAGGATCAGAGGTTGAGTGGACCTCGTCTCGACTGCAAAAGTCGTGAAGTGCCAAGAACTGAGGCACGAGTGTGGAGACGTGGTAAAACCCCAAGGTGGGGCCCGCGTGGTTGAAAGGTGGATACGCGTCGCCTATTGAAGGGAGTCAATGCTCCGTTGATTTCTTGCATCTCGGGGATTCACAAGATAAGAGTGTAAAGGCTCAACGCTTCAACCTGCGAGGTTGCGAGTAGCGAAAAGCGTCAATGAAGGAGTCAACCTAGCATTGACTTGTCGCATTTCGGGAGATCGCAACAGGAGGGAACAAGAGTTCAACCCTCGAAATCACAAAGGTGCAAGTTGCGAGAGGCATCGATATTTAATCCCTAGCCTATGGTTACGTGTGGAGGGTGCTGACAAAGAAAGGAGTCAACACTCCGTTGACTTCTCGCGTCTCGGAGATTCGCGAGATGAGGGTATGGGAGCTCGACATTGAAACTCGCGAAGTGGCGAGTAGCGAGAGGTGCTAGCGCTTAGCCTAGCTGGTGGTCATGCTCCAAAGGTGCTAACAGAAGGAATCCATATCATATCGGAATCTCGGGTATTGGCGATTGGTGAAGAAAAATTCGAGGGTCCTCGACTCATGACTTACGAGGTCGCGAGTTGTGAAAGGTGCTTTCATTTAGGCACGTATGTGGTCCTATCGAGATAGGGACTAAAGAAAGGGAGATATTTCTTTGTCGTTAAGTAGCGGGTAGATCTGGATGGCCAGAATCTGCATGCCCAGATCTACGGCCAGGGTTCGGAGCCCCCTCGCCATTCTGCCTTTAAAATTGGACTCACTTGTATCGTTGAGTTGCGAAACACAAAAAGGCACCTAGTTTGTTTGGCCTGTGGTCCTAACCCATGATCACAGGGAGGTGAACAGGGAAGAATTAGCCTGTGCTAGGCCCCCGTAGGACTTCGGGGATTCTCTCACTTGAGGGAAAAAAAAAATGAAAATTTTACTATGCCATAGTGGGTGTGTCACAAATTGGTATCAGAGCATGGTTACAACACTCGGCCTGCATGGGCTCATGAACGAATTGTGCAGAATATCCGTTTGGAACACTCTTAAAAAGAGTAACCCCCTGTCTTAACCTTCTTAATAAAAAGATGAAGTTAAGAATGAAAAAAAAAAACCCTATTGTGTGTTCATATGTCAAAATATGAATTATGCACTGATTATAAATAAACATAAATATTGACTAACAACCAGCATTTTTCCTTGTGCACACAAGTGGAAGATCAACTGCGGGAAATTATCAATGCATAGTATGGTGACTCACCAAGAAGTCGGAGAAGGCTCCCACAATAGAGACGAAGAGTCTAATGAAAGGAGGGTAGAAGGGACCCCTCCAAATCTAGTCGAGACTATGAGGAGCCTCATGGTCGAATTACAAAGTTGTAAAGCTGACAATGAAAGGATGATGAAAGAACAAGAAAAGCAAACAGAAATTAATTCAGTTTTACTGTAGAGTTTATCCGATCTACAAAGACAAATGCGGCATGAACCTGAAACTCAGAAACATCGTCATATCATTGGCCACACTGAGAGGAGCACCTCGAAAAAGGTCCACCCCAGAGGTAAAGGACCAGTGTCGAGTGATACCTCTAAGAAGGAAGTTGGCGATTCAGAAGGCTCTTCTATCAACAGAACCAGTTCCTATCCCTAAAGAAAACAGAAGAAGAAAATTTTTTCCAAAGTTCAAAAATTCGAAGAATTCAGAAAGGCCAAACCACCCTCCTTCGACGGTGAAACAAAGAAGGGAGAGGAAGCATAGGCCTGGTTGCTTGGACTAAAGAAGTATTTCAGAGTCCATGACTTTTCAGAAAATATGAAGGCCCAAGTGGCCACCTTCAACTTGAACGAAAAGGATTCCATTTGGTGGGAAGACCTTAAGAATATGAAAGGGGTTCGCAAAGAGGACTTGTCTTGGGAATGGTTTGAGAAATACTTCTGAAAGAAGTATCTGTCGGAAAAATATTTCGATGAAAAGACTAAAGAGTTTTATGAACTCAAACTGGGACAACTTACTATAGAAGAATATGTCAACAAATTCCTCGATTTGTTGAGATATGTACCCTATATCAAGGCGAAAAAGGCAAAGGTGCAATGCTTCATCAGTGGACTACCTAAGGACTATTGGAATAGAATTGAATTTGATTAGACAAAGACTCTAGAAGACATTATTCGAAAGGCAACCTATTGTCATGAATAGTTTGGGCATCGAGCAGAACCTCGTGAAGGATGGAAACAGAAGAATAGTTCAAGCTTTCAGAAAAGGGGAATTAAATCCCCAGGATTTAAGAACTACAAAAAGAAACCAAGAATGAGCTTCTCATCCCGGAGTATGCACCAGTAGAATTTCCCCTCCTTGAGAGGAAATAAAACTTCTTGACCCATATCAGTGAAGACCAATACCCCAAAGAGAAAGCTTTTGAAATGTTGTGGTTGCGGAGAAGAACATCTCCCGAGAGACTGCCCACACCGACAACAGAATAGTCGGAGAATTTATAACATACAAGAATCTACTACTGTCAATGATGTGGCCAGGAGTGTGCCACAAATTTATGCAGCGTTGGATAATAACCAAGCCGACCACCAAGCTTCAGTAGTGGAAGTAGAAGGTATGATTTCCAACCATCTAGTGTATGTTTTGATTGACCCTGGTTCAAATTTGAGTTATATAGCCCCTAAAGTTTGTTTATAAGTGTAAACTACAACCACAAAAACATACCAAGCCATGGTTGGTATAGTTAGCCACTGGCACCAAAAGGAGGATAGCAGAAGTCATACCAGCCTGCCAATTAATGTTGGGTGAATTCCCCACCCAAGCAACCCTTAACATATTTCCCCTGGGATAATATGATCTGTTCATTGGTATGGATTGGATAGCTGCCCATAAAGCCAGATTGGACTGTTACCATAAGACCTTAGAGTGTGTAAGTAAGGAAGGGGAGAGGATAACCCTTCAAGGGATCTGAAAACCTGTCTCGATGAGACAAATATCAGCTTTGCACATGAGAAAGTATTGCCGAAAGGGATGTACCCTATATGCAATACAAGTGTTTAAAATAATCGAAGATGACAAACCAAGCCCTAACGATCACCCTATCCTGAAAGAATATAGAGATGTGTTTCCGAAAGAGGTACTGAGTTTACCTCCGAGAAGGGACATAGAATTCTTAATAGAACTTGCACCCGGAGTCGTACCAGTTTCTAGGACACCCTACCAGATGAGCACACCCGAGTTAGTTGAACTCAAGTTGCAATTAAAAGAAATGAAGGATAAGGGTTATATTCGGCCCAGCATGTCTCCATGGGGAGCACCAGTCCTGTTCATGAAAAAGAAGAATGGTACCCTTAGACTGTGTATAGATTATAGGCAAATCAATAAGGTAACCGTAAAGAACAAGTACCCCTTGCCCAAGATTGATGACCTATTTGATCAATTGGGGGCTACGTCTATTTTCTATAAGATTGATTTGAGGTTGGGATATCATCAAGTCTGAATCAAGGGTGAAGACATCCATAAAAATGCCTTATGGACGAGGTATGGTCACTATGAGTTTGTGGTAGTGCCATATGGGTTGACCAATTCTCCTGCCACTTTTATTCACTTGATGAACAATGTACTCAACAAGTTCCTGGAAAAAATTGTGCTTGTTTTTATTGACGATATATTAATTTACTCCAAGAATAGAAAAAAGCATGAAGAGCATCTTAGACTTGTACTGTAAGTGCTAAGAGAACATCGTCTCTATGCCAAATTAAACAAATGTGAATTCTTCCAGAAATAAATACACTACTTAGGCCATGTTCTCTCCGAAGAAGGAGTAGCGGTAGACCCTGACAAAAGCAGATCTATCATGGAATGGCCTACCCCAAAGGATGTTTCGGAATTCAGATCCTTTATGGGATTAGCAGGATACTATAGGAGATTTATAAAAGGATTCTCCAAGATTGGTTGTCCAATCACTGCCCTCTAGAAGAAAGGGACAAAATTCCTGTGGACACAGAAATGTGAAGAAAGATTTCAAACCCTGAAACATCTACTGACCCATGTGCCTGTGTTGAAGATTGTCGATCCAGAAGCTGACTTCCTTGTGTGAATCGATGCCTGTAAGGAAGGAATTGGAGGAGTCCTTATGCAGAAAGGAAGTGTGATCTGCTATGAATCCCGAAAATTGAATGAGCATGAAGTCAACTATGTGACCCATGATCTAAAACTGGCTGCCATAGTGCATCCCTTGGAAATGTGGAGGCATTACCTCCTCGAAATAAAATTTGTACTTATGACAGATCATTGCAGATTGTGATACCTGTTTGATCAACCAAACCTCAATGCTATACAAGCTAGGTGGATGGCCCTCCTTAGCGAGTTTGATTTTGAAATCAAACACATTAAAGGAAAGGAAAATAGGGTGGTCGATGCCCTCAGCAGAAGTATGAAAACAATTCATCTAACAGCGGTGAGCACCTATGAGATAGATGTCAAGGAAAGAATTAGAAATGCATAAGAAACAGATCCCTTCGTCCAGACCATGACCATGTACCTACAACAAGAACCCACCATAGTAAAATATGAAGGCTATCAGATAACCGACTAAGGTCTGCTCACTTACAAAAACAGATTTTATATTCCATCATGTGATGACTTGAAGAGGTTCATTATGGATGAACTACATAAAAGACCCTACTCGGGTCATCCAGGATACCAGAAAATGATCACTGCCTCTAGGAAACAATTTTATTGGCCTGGATTGAAGAAAGACATAGCCGAGTACCTAGCCAAATGCATAGAGTTCCAATAGGTTAAAGCAGAACATCGACACCCAACAGGATTATTGCAACCTTTACAAATCCCAGAATGGAAATGGGAAACCATCTCCATGGATTTCATCATTGGATTATCAGCTTCAACCAAACAGAATGATGCCATTATGGTGGTGGTGGATAAATTGAGCAAGTCTTCTCACTTCATCCTCATCAAGTCGACCTGTAAGGCAATCGATATCTCCCAGGTATTCATGAAAGAGATATTCAGACTGCATGGTATGCCGAAAGAGATCGTGTCTGACAGAGACACGAAATTTACTTCCAACTTTTTGAAATCATTGATGGCTGGTTTAGAGACAAAGTTGTTGTTCAGCACTGCCTATCATCCTCAAACCGATAGAAAAACAAAAAGAGTGAATCAAATACTAGAAGATATGTTAAGGATACATGTAATGCATCAACCCAAGAAGTGGGAAGACTACCTGCCACTGGTAGAATTCGCCTACAACAACGGCTACCAAGCATCCTTAAAGATGAGTCCCTTCGAAGCCCTCTATGGTAGACTGTGTAACACTCTAGTTAGATGGATTAATCCCATAAATAGGATTTCTTTTGGACCCAACATGTTGAAAGAAATGGAACAGTAGGTGAATCAGATGAAACAAAACCTGAAGTTCGCCCAGAACCGACAGAAAAGCTATGCCGACCAAAAGAGAACTCCAAGAGAGTTCAAAACGAGACACCATGTATATCTCAGAGTTAGGCCCAGGAAGAGTTCCCTAAAAATGGGAGCTTTTGCCAAGTTGGCACCTCGGTATTGTGGACCCTTTGAGGTTATAGATAGAGTGGGACCTATAACCTATAGGCTAGCACTTCCTCCCACAGTAAAAGAACATAATGTTTTCCATGTTTCATTATTGAAGAAAAATGTACATGATGCTAATCATATAATTGACTGGTTTTTTATCTAGGTGGAACCGGAGGGATAATTTCTAATAGAACCTCAGTGCATACTGGACAGAAAGGAAACCCCTCTCTAGAACTAAACCATTGCACAGGTCAAGGTGCAGTGGAGACATTCTGGCCTAGATGAGGCTACATGGGAAATGGAGGATTCCATGAGACAGGCATATCCGATTTTGTTTACTTATGTACATACATGTCAGGTTGATAGATAAGAACATCGAGGATGATGTTCCTTTAAGGTGGAGGGAATTGTAACACCCTATTTCCCCTAGTTTGTAAAAATAACTATACTGGCCAAGAACTGTGGCAAACTCAAAAATGTGAATGTGTGATGTGAATGGACCTTATGAACAAGGGTCAATGAATGTGAATAATGTTATGAATATATATATATATATATATATATATATATATTGCAGGACTGCTGAGAGGGGATATGCTGAAAAAGAGACCATGATGGTTGACGAAAGGTGGTGGAAGGCACCTAGAAAAGTGGCGTTAAATTCCACTGAAAACCAATACCGTATTTGGACTTCACTGGCCCAGAGAACCAAGAGCGGCTCAATGGCCCGAAATAAATTACTTGCAAGTTGGTAGGTATATGGCTCCTCAGGAATTAAGGAGGGATGGGGGAAGTGAACCGCCCATCCGTAGGAGCCTCTGGCCTGACCACCGTGAGGGAAATCGTGCCACACGCAACCTCGCAAGAGGAAAATGCGTGAGGAAGAAGCGCAAAGGGGGAAAACATGAGGGAAGGAGGAAGAACTCTGGAGATATGCAGAGTGAGTGATAGCAGAGAAGGGCGAGAGTAACCCTCATTCTCGGTCACTGGCAAACCGAGACACAGTCTCACAACATCGTGGTCTCAGATCAGGGGTGGCTAGTGGTAAATCCATTGAGAGTCGTTGAGCCTACAGTTGGGTGGAAATGACCACCCCTCTCAGCAGTTGCATCACCTCTAGTGTTATTTCTGATAAGTGTTATTTGAAGTTGATGCCATAATCGCATGTTCAGTTTTATGTTCTTGTAAATAATTCTGAATGGAAGTGTTTGCCTAATGTTTGATTTAATAGAAAGGATGTCTGTGTATGCTTACATGCTATAGTTGTTTTCTGCACAAATGATTAAGTCTGGGAAATGATTTCACTCCATCAAGAATCATCTTATTTTCTTAGTTTCTCGTAATATTCTCAGAAGGCCCCTTGAGAGTACTCTTTTCCAAGAATTACCCCATAAACCTTGTAACCATACTAAACCTTACCAGAGACACGATTAAGATCAAGGATAATTTACCGAGAACCGTCTGAGGGTTCATGCAATCCGGGTCTGGAACCCTTATGCAAGAAAGAGTAGCTTTCTAAGGACTCAGGGTCATGGGAGCTTGAAGCTCCGAGAGTTTGAACTTCGCGATTCAAGCTCAGAAGGGATAGCAAGATTCAAATATAGAAGAAAATACCCTATTTCTTGGTAAATGAACGGTCGAAATCCTTTCGGGAATACCCCAAGCCTATCAACACCTACGGATCTAGATAAGGAGCGTAGGCATTAACACCTCGCCCTTTCATCCTTCACTAATAGCGATGGGATCCTAGACCGTAGATCCCAGGGACCCATCAGAGCTCTATAAGTCATCGATCTTAACCTTTACTTAGGCGGGAGAGTGAACTCGACTACCTTCCGAAAGTCCCAAAGGGGTTTTATTGGGATATCGACGATTCAAAATTTTGGGATTCCAGAGGACGAAGGTCAGACACTCAACATCATAAGTTCTGAATTTGCGAAAGGATCAAAATCGTCTGTCTGCGGGAGGACGCATGTCATGAGATCCTCTCTATCATGGATTCGGACATTGAGATTCAGAAGAGGAAGTCTCTTGACCTCTCGAGTGGCGAAGTCGTGATAGGTTCAGGACAATCGATGTTGGTGGAAAGGTGGCAGAGATCTGACCATTTTGCATATCGGGGATTCGTGAGTTTGGAGGTGGAAGACCAGACTCTTGGAGTCATGACGTCTTGAGTCGTGAGATTGTGATGTGATATGGGTTATTAATCAAAGAGGAAGGACAGTCATCGGATCTGACATCTCGATACTTCGCGTATCGGGGATTCGTGAGTTTGGAGGTGGAAGACCAATCCCTTGGAGTCGCGAAGTCCCAAATAGCGAGAAGTAGGAGCAACCATTGAGTCAGGACCTCCTCGTCATATTGCATATTAGGGTCTCGGAGGTTGAGGGAAATCGGTTTCGACTGTAGAAGTCACGAGCTTGCGAGTTGCGAGAGCTTATACAACACGTGGCACGTCTGCTTGGTGGGACCCACGTGGTTGACAGGTGGTGTAACGATAAGATGCCCAAAGAGAGGGAGAAGTGGTGACAGATGGTGGACACATGTCATTTGAAACAAGAGTCAACATCCTGTTGACTTCTCGTACTTCGGGTTCTCGTAAGAAAGGAGCAAAAAGGCCCAACAACTCAAGTTGCGAAGTCGCGAAATCATGAGGAGCGGCGATAGTCGTAGGATCCTGGATGCGAAGGACCATTGGATCAGAGCCTCACCATGCATAGCATGCATTTGGAGGATCAGAGGTTGAGTGGACTTCGTCTCGACTGCAGAAGTCAAGAAGTATCGAGAGCCAAGGCACGGGTGTGGAAACGTGGTAGAACTCCAAGGTGGGGCCCACGTGGTTGACAGGTGGATATGCGTCACCTACAGAAGGGATTTAACACTCGATTGATTTCTCATATATCAGGAATTCACAAGATAAGAGCATGAAGGCTCGATGCTTCAACCTCTGAGGTTGCGAGTAGCGAAAAGCATCAAGGAAGGAGTCAACCCGGCGTTGACTTGTCGCGTCTTGGGAGATCGCAACAGGAGGGCATGAGAGTTCAACCCTCGAACTCACGAAGGTGTGAGTTGTGAGAGGCACCAGTATTTAAGCCCTAGCCTATGGTTACGTGTGGAGGGCACTGACAAAGAAAGGAGTCAACACTCCATTGACTTCTTGCGTCTCGAAGATTTGCGAGATGAGAGTATGGGAGCTCGACATTGAAACTTTTGAAGTGGCGAGTAGTGAGAGGTGCTAGCGCTTAGCCTAGCCGGAGGTCATTCTTTGAAGGTGCTAACAGAAGGAAGCCATGCCATATCGGAATCTCAGGTATCGACGATTGGTGAAGAAAAATTCGAGGGTCCTCGACTAACGACTCACGAGGTCACGAGTTGTGAAAGGCACTCTCATTTAGGCGTGTATGTGGTCCTATAGAGATAGGGACTAAAGAAAGGGAGCTAGTTCTTTGTCATTATGAAGCAGGTAGATCTGGATGGCCAGAATTTGTGCGCCCAGATCTACAACCAGGGTTTCATTTTGAATCCCCCTTGCCATTCTGCCTTTAAAATTGGACTCACTTATATCGTTGAGTCGCAAAACATGAAAAGGAGACTAGTTTGTTTGGCCTGTGGTCCTAACCCATGATCACAGGGAGGTGAACAGAGAAGAACTATCCTGTGCTAGGCCCCCGTAGGACTTCGGGGATTCTATCCCTTGAGGAAAAAAAAAAATGAAAATTTGATTTTGCCGTAGTGGGTGTGTCACAGATGCCCTAACCCGTTATTCTATAGGTAGTATGCATGTGTAGTTGTTTCTTGTATTGTATGCAGGTCATCATTGGAAAGGAGAACTGTGAACAAGTAATCAAGTGTGACAAGGGATCGACATCAAATGCTCAGAACGAGGTAGGTTGATCTAGCCATGCATTTACTAAAAAGAAATGGGATTTAAGTCTGGGGACGAAGGTAGAAAGTAGATTTTCTATAGGTCATATCTGCATGCAAAATCTAACCCTATTTGCTAGTCCGTAAGGATATTTCCCTCACAACAGAATTGGCGACCATACTGGGGAAGATCTCTAGGGTTATTAGGAGTTTTATGTGTTTTTGGGTAGTTTTTAGAAAAAGACTGGTTTTTCTTGTTGGTTTTTTTTTTTAGTTTTCTTAAGGTCTAAGCTAGCAAAGAGTCTGGTTTTCCATACAAGCTTTCTCTGATTTTCTTGAATGTGTTTGTCGAGGCCCATAGAGGTACACGTGGCCTGCATAAGGTCTACGTGCATGTACTCGCGCCCTACTTTCTTACAACCCACATGCAAACGCTAGCTGAGGAAGTAGCAGTAGCATGTAGAGTCCAAAGAATTTTGGAGGCAGTCATCCTCTTCCTTGTCAGAATCAGACATTCTCAAGGGTTTTCTGGAATTCTGTCTGAGTCTTGGTTGTTTGCAGTCCTATCTCAAATTGTTTTTTCTTTATCATTTTTCTTTACATTATTTGTTTTTCTGTTAAAAAGAATGTCCAAGCCTTTAAGGTATCCTGGTTATCAATATCAGTGGTCTCTTCCTAGTTTTGGGTTGTCTGTTTTCATTTTCTCTCAGCGTTTAGATATACACATGGCCTGTACAAGGTCAGCGCACATGTACATGCCCTCTGTCTCTATCCAGCGCGTGTTCGCACGTGTGTTATTAGATTAACAGTCGCGTGCTTATACCGGATACTTTTTTTTTAGGGTAAGGTAGTCATCCTTTCCCTTGATAAGAATTATTCCTCTCGGGTGTTTGAATATCTGTCTTAGCAGTCAGTAGCTTAGGATTAATCTTACCCTTAGCTTGTTTTTTCTCATTCAAAAGCTATCATAAAAATAATTTTTTAGGGTTTTTAGACAAGTGTGAGTCATTTTTTTAAAAATTGCTACTGTGTGATTTTTGACCTAATTCTTTACGATCTGCGATTAGGCAAGAATTGTTTTCTTGGTTTTTGCTTGTTGGTATTTTTCCCTTTTTGCTTTATCAAGCATTTAAATAAAATAAAAATCTCTTTTCATTTTCTTGTTTGGTTGAAGAGTGTGTTTATGCATTATTAGCCAGGGAAAAGTGATTTATTTCATAAGTTTTTGCAGTTTACTTAGATCATAAGTAACTTGTAGTCGAGTGAAATTTCTTTTGAGTTTGTTTTCCAAAATCTTAGAAAATTAAAAATATTTATTTTGAAAAGTTGTTGAAATTTTGCATTAAGTAAAAGTTTTGTTTCCAGCTTTTTTATTCATTTTTTTTCTTTCATCTATTACACATCATCAGTTTCACTTTCATACCCCTTGACATAAGACAAAGCCATAAAATTAACGCTAAATTTAAAATCTACTAGACTTTTGTGTTTGTAGGGTTCACCAACTAGTTTAGGATTAGGGCCTTGGATTAGGTTGGAGAGGAAACTCTTCAAGGCCATTTAAAATCAAACATTGGAGTCTGAGTTAGGGAGTGTCTAAGTTCAGTGTCGTGAAAGTTATTCGGGACACCCCTCTAACACAGGAGATAAACACGAGGTCACGTGCGAAAAGGTAGCGGAGATAACCCCTCCAAAGCTGGACCAATCGTAGTGGAGAACACATATAGAGGGCTTGTTTTGGGTTTCTGTTGATTTCATTTTCCATGGGACTTCGTGGGTCTCGAATCCGTTCGAGGTCCTCAGTTGTCTTCCTGACCACTTTCTTTCGATACCCTTGACAGGTTTCAAGCTCGATACCCTGTTCATTGTGGTCTACCCGACTTTCGACTGTACCCGCCTGGTGACTGTTTGTGCACTGGCAACCTAGTTGCCTATCTATTTTAGGGACATACACAGGTAACTACGGGGTATACCGCGATACCTAGGATAGACATCGGGCCACGTTTTTCAAAGTATACCTGGAGGGTGATTTCATGTTCGAGTTTCACTTGCACCAGTAAGTTGCTCTAGTGTTGGTTGTTGTAACTGTTCTTCCAATTAGTTTAGTGTTTTCCTATCTTATTGTCTAGGGACTTTTTTAGTGTGTGTTACTTTTGAGAGTTTAGACTACTTTAGAGTGTCTTTGATCTTCTCACATAGTGGAGGATCACAAGATCCGCTAGTCATGAAGGCTTCTTGGCCTGTCGTCGGTTACACTAGAGCCACCCCCGCCACCATTGAGGCGAAAGCTAGACCAACAAGGGTCTTTTAAAGAGACCAGGTTACAAGCAATTGTGCCCGACCAAGAAATAGAGGAATCGCCATTTTGGACCTCGAAGCACATGCTCTTGGCTTGGTTGAAACCCCAACCACTGATTTCTTTTCACCTTTCATTGTACCAATCCAATTTTATGAGCACCAGATAGTGTTGTACACAACAATGGAAACAAATGTTGTTACTCCCTCTGGGAATTCTTCCATTCCCACTATGGTTGTCCCCATAGGAGAGTTTTCACCTCCTAACCCACCATCATCAGTTCGAGCCACCATGGTCTCGACCGCTTCTACATCGCACAGAGGTCTGATCCCATCTTTGGTGGGGGCCACAACCCCTTTCACACTAAGTGCGATAGGCCCTCCGTTCTCATACGAGATGCCTAGTTCAGGTACAAGTCCTGTACTTTCTTACTCCACTTTACAGACTTTAGGTCTGGGGGCAGGGAGCTCTAGCACTCCTCTGCAAGGTCACATCGTGGGCACTCCTACTCCTTTTAATGCTTTCCCTTATGGAGGAGGCCATATCCCTCCTTCGTCCCCTTCACTCGGTGGCTCGCATCTGCAATCCGTCGGGAAACCTATATACCATAGTTTATTTGGAGTAGGGAGTCAAGGACCACCTTCGTATAGTATACCGGTAGGTTTGACACTATTTTCTTTGGCCTAAACATTTGGCAACAACGCCTTCTCATCCACCACTTTCTTGACTGGGGGCAATCCCAGTTTTGGACAATCTACTCCTATGCAGGGTACTATTCCTGCATAGGGGGAAAACCTAGGAACTTATTCCACAATGGGACCTTGGAATTCAGGGTAGGGATCCATTCTCTCGTCTGGAATGCCAATCTATGGTAATTCTTTCCATAATCAATGGAACCTTGGACAAACTACTATGCCCATCCCCACGGGACCACCATGGGGAAATCCTTCCCAGAGTCCTTCGAATATAATGCATGCCCAACCATCTATGTCCTATTTGAAAAATCAGTCGATGATGTCTCATAATATGAAAAATCCATACATTAGCCAAGGCCATGGTTTTTACCAAAATCCAAGCTAGCAGCCAAACTTTTCCTGACAACCTGGTGCCAGTCAAACTCCAAGCCCCTTTTTCCCAAGTTATCACCAACAACCCAAACTACCTTTCATGGAGACTTTGCACTTGTTAGATTTGACAAGGTTGTTGAATGACCCCATTTGTCATGATCCGTGTTGTCCTTTTATGCCGACGAAATTGCCTTGGGACATTCCAAAGTTTGAAGCCAAGCCTAACGAAGATCCAGGTGATCACGTGACTACCTTCCATCTTTGGTGCTTATTTAACTCATTGAAATATGACTCCATACAATTGCGATTGTTTCAATGTACTCTCATTGGGAGTGCCATGAAATGGTACATTGATCTCGATCGCTCAAAATACTCTTCCTTCAGTGAGATGGCAATGGCTTTCCTCAACTATTTTCAGTTACCTATGAGATATGACATTGGCACAGAACTACTAGACAATTTCGAACAGACAATAGCGGACCATATCTCTGATCACATCCGAGAATGGAGATGTCGGAAGAGTTTAATCAAGGTGCCAGTCCCACCAACATTCCTACTCGAGTGGTTCCTTAAGTCTTTGGTCCCATAGTTATCTAAAGACATTGTGAAGTCAGGAGTTTTCTCCAAAGAAGACGCCATCATGAGGGCTCAACAGTTTGAGCTCATCTAGTCTCAGTCCGGTTTATTATACATCATCTGGCCAAATGCGCCACATTCAATACTGGATAAAACTAGACAGAGAGTTGGACCACATGCTGATGGTATTGTTGGTTCAACATAAACAAAGCTCGCTAAGCAATTGATGAAGCAGTTGCAACAGTTATCTATACAACACACAGCGGCCAGCCAAACTACTACTTTGGCTACTCCCCCTACCCAAACGTCGAAGGTACACAAAGTGCAATCGACTAACCCAAAGGCCACCCAGCAGCCTGAAGGAAATCAAAAGCAACGAAAGAAGGGTAAGGGAGATAAAAACCCCACCGATAATGTTGGTGGGGACAACACTGAAAAATGAAAGGCGAGGTATCCATGCAACTTGTGCATGGAAGACCACCCGACCCATCTCTGTCCTCGACTTCCAGAGGCCCAAAAGTTTGTGACACAGCAACAACAGGCTGTATTGACTAATCCATTTCAGCATGGGAAAAATATAACTCAAGCCTCTGCAAGCACTGAAGTGGGCATCCAGGAACCCTGTCCCGCTCCGAACAACCCCGCATTTGTGAACGTATATATGGTTAGGGGTGACTCTTTTATATCGACTAGAGTGCACGACTATAGTAAACCAAGCACTTCTAAGAAGGGTAAAGAAGCTAACCTCCCATCTCTTCCTCTACAGATTAAGAAGACATTGGGAGAAACAATGACACGCATTCCAAAAGGCGCATTTAAAAAATCTTCTCATAACCCAAACGCAAGGGCCACACAGAACTACTCTGTGGTGGAAGATTTATCACAAACCCCTTGTGCGATGTCCTCTTTGGAAGTCATCCAAAGCTGCCCTTCTCAAAGGAAAGCCTTGTTAACCGCTTTAGGCTCTACTGAGACTTGTAATCTGAGTACAATCATGTTGGATACAACCAACTTAAAACCTCGTCTACTTTACCACGTAGCATTTCAGATAGTAGTGGCTTATCCAACAAAAACTTTTACCCTGAATATCTTTTGCACAGTGTTTGATGAGGGCACCTCAACATGCGTTATGTCGTTGGCATGTTGGAAGGCCATTGGCTATCCCGTTTGGTCTCCATCACCTACTCTCCTCGCCGCTTTTGACAGTCGTTCCTTCTGACCACATGGAATCATTCCTTCTTTCCCTATGCAGTTAGGAGGGAAGACCCTGTGTGTAGAAGTAGAGGTAGTCGATTCTCCCCTCGACTATAACCTCTTGTTAGGAAGGATTTGGACTTATGCTATGCAAGTTCTGGTTGCTACAGTTTTTTGGGTCTTGTTGTTTCGACAGGAGGGTCGGATAGTGACCATCGATCAATTGTCTTTCTCCAGACCTGACCCTGCTTTTTGGGTATCCACGGTCCCGATGATTCATAATCCTCAACCAGGTGTCGTCAATGTAGGAGATGGTTTGTGCCCATCCTTGATGGGTACCTTCGATTAACCACCCCCTCACGGTGATATCAAATTTATATCCAATCACCATAAGGTTGAGATTTTTCAAGTTTCGTCGTTCTGCATGACTTACTTCGAGGATCCATGGATACTTCCTTCCCCATCGGCCACAATGGATGAGACAGGGCACCCAGGCATGTACATTCCCTTGTCTGCAGCTGGAGTAGCGTACTCTTTAGTCTAGCAAGATTCGGCTAACACTGATATGACTCCTACACAAGAGTTAGATCCACTTCTAGAGCCTATTTGGGCTCAGGATTCTCTCACTAACACCGATTTGTTAGACTTAGTCTTGCCTTCTCATGAAGCAGTAATCGAAGCAATGAACAGCCCGGACAAAACTTGGGAAGATCTTCATCATAGATCATATGTTCTCCCAGAGTTAAGTTGAATCGAAGCAGGAGAATTCACTGTGACCATGACAGGAGATCAGTCGTGCCCTATTAATCTCTTAACCACAAATGAAATTTATGTTGAGGGAAATATGGAAAATATCGTTGAAACTATATCGATCAATATCTCCCGAAACCCTGGCATCGTGGAGAATGTTTTCATCAAAGTTGACTGATCCCCTGAAGAGATTCAAATCTACACAGATATTTTCAAAGAATTCTGCGACGTTTTTGCCTGGTCTTATGAGGAAATGCCAAGTATTGATCCAAAAATAGTTGAACATGATATTACAACGTATCCTGATGCCAAGCCTATTCGAAAAAAGCGTCGTCCAGTTAATCCTAAGAAAGAAGCAGCCATTAAGGTTGAGGTTGAGAAATTTCTAAAGGCAGGTTTTATCTATCCTCTCCATTTAACTCAATGGGTGTCAAATCCTATGTCGGTCAATAAAAAACAAGGCACGATTCGTGTATGTACCGATTTCCATGATTTGAACAAGGCATGTCCCAAAGATAATTTTCCCACACCATTCATTGACTAGATCATTGATGAATGGACAGTTTTTCAGGATATAATCAAATCCAAATCAAACCTGAAGACCAGCACAAAACGACATTCATCTACCCATGGGGTACATTCTCATATCGTAAAATTCCTTTTGGTCTAAAAAATGATGGAGCCACATTTCAGTGGGCCATGTATTTTTCTTTTCATGACCTCAAGCATATAGTCGAGGCCTATCTAGATGATTTAGAATCACGTTCCGGCAAGAGAACAGATCATCCCACACACCTCCGACTTATCTTCGAATGTTGTCGCTACTTTTGGATTCGTTTGAATCCAAACAAGTGCAGCTTCTATGTAACGTTAGGAAGATTGTTAGTTTTCATAGTGTCAACAACATGGATCATGGTCGATCCTCTCAAGGTTGAGGCAATAATTTAGTTTCCCCCCCCATGTACAATCCTTCAACTTCAGAGTCCACAAGGCAAGGCGAAATTTTTACGACGCTTCATCGCCAACTATGTTGAAATCACCAAGGGCTTTATGCGCTTATTGAAGAAAGACGTTCCCTTTTACTGGGACGATGCGGATCAATTCCCTTTCAATGCATTGAAACATGCCCTCACAAATGCCCCTCTGCTCCGGCCACCGAACTATAACAAAGATTTCTTATTATATCTGGCTGTAGTAGAGTCAACCATTGGCATGGTTTTAGTTCAGGAAGATGACTTGTTCACAGAATACGTGATCTATTACCTTAGCTAAGGCCTCGTAGGACCGGAACTTAATTATTCTCACATCAAAAAACTTGTGTTGGCAACAGTTCATGTTGTTCAACGGTTTTGTCATTATGTTCCGTTTCGAAAGACCACCATCATTGTTGTCGTGAATCCATTCCAGTACATGTTGACACGATGGGTAATAGGTGGAAAAATCAGTAGATGGATAGTCATTTTCCAGGAGTTTGACTTAGACTTTGTTTCAGCAAAGTCCAAAAAGTCACTGGTCTTCGCAGAGCTTATTCCAGAACTTCTGGTTGAGTTAGGTGACGTTGTGCCTGAAGAATCGCCCATCCGGGGAGATATGTTTTTGATCACATCTTCAGATCCCCGATACAGAGATATACTTATCTATCTCCAGACTTTGTAGTGCCCCACTTCTGCTTCTCATGATGTGCGTCGACGTATACACCATCAAGCTAAGAATTATCTCATACTCGAAGATACATCTTATCGGAGAGGTGTAGACTACATCCTACGTCGATGTCTCACTCATGAGGAAGCAGTTATTGTGCTTAATGATTTCCACACTTGAGCTTGTTGCAGTCATTTGTCTCGAGTGGAAACAACCCAAAATATTCTACGAGCAGGTTACTTCTGGCCAACAGTTATCAAAGATTGTATTGAATCGGTTAAGAAGTTCCATCCGTGCCAAATCTTCTCTCGGAAGATGAGGCCACATCCTGCTCCCATGTTTCCTGTCATCACAATTGGTCCCTTCACCAAGTGGGGGATTGATTACACTACTTTCAACCCTCCTTTAGCAAGGGGGCTCTGCTATATCATCATAGTTGTAGACTACTTCACAAAGTGGGTCGAAGCTATGCCAACGTTTAAGGATGATGCAGAGGCTGCAGCTCTCTTTTTATTCAATCAGATAATAGAAAGGTTCATCATCCTGAGGGAGATTGTCACTAACCATGGTAGTCACTTTCAGAACCAAATGATGACCGAGTTAACATCAAATCTTGGGTTACGGAAAGAACATTCATCACCCTACTACCCCCAAGGAAATGGGCAGGTGGAAGTTGTAAACAAAAATCTTATGACTATTCTACAACGAACTATCAACTCAACCAAGTCAAATTGGCATTTGATGTTATACTCGGAATTATGGGCTTACCAAACATATGTTAATACTGCAACTAGTTTCTCACCTTTTCAACTCATTTATGGGTTGAAGGCAGTCTTTCCATCAAATGTCAGATCCCGTCTCTAAAATTGGCAGTACAATTATTTCCAGACACTTCTCCACTCGAAGAATGGTTAGTATACCTTGAGAACCTCAATGAACAACATCGTGATGTGTCCCTGGCCAACGAGGCTCACAAACATAAGGTTAAGTGCCAATATGATAGGTCTGTTCGTCCTCGGATTTTCTATGAAGTCGACCTTGTCTTGGTCTATGACCAAGATAAGGACCCCCTGCGGGTAGGAAAATTCAAACCCATGTGGTTCGGGCCTTTTATCATAAAAGAGGTACTAAAAAAGGGTGCCTATCATCTGGTTGATTTCAAAGGGAATGATTTGGCGACGCCTAGAAATGGGCTCTACCTCAAGAAGTATTACTCATAGGCAGGTCACTGTGGGTAACTTTTTGTAACATATGTATAGTCTTTGTACTATTACTTTTTAGTTTCTATTAAGTGTTATGGACATATCATTGATGTTATCTTTCGTCACTGTGGCAGATGTCAAGTGATTCTAAGGTGTTTTTTGGGTATGGAGACGGTGCTAGTCGACACACTCGGAGGATTGCCTCCGCAGCTTGGGTAATCTTTACACCTCAAGGCCAGTTGTTATCTTTCAGAGGTATATGCTTAGGTGACACCACAAATAATGTCATCGAATATAGTGCAGTTATTGAATTACTTTGTGATGCTTTGTCATTGGGTATCTCTCATCTTCGGGTCTATCTCGACGCTTAACTGGTTGTGTCTCAGTTAAACAGAGTATACCGGGTTCATGATCCAAAATTACACCGACGATTCCTTAGGGTACATCTCTTAGAATGAAACTTTGATTATATTACATATTTTCATGTTCTTAGGAGACTAAACCAAGTTACAGATACTCTAGCTAATCAAATTTTAGATTGGCATCTTCCACACATATGAAATAACATTAACATAAGCATGTAAATACATTATTTGTACACGTGATCCATATGACACAAAAGACCAAAAACACCATATATAATATCATAAAGTAACCAGAGTACATACATGGACACAAGTGCCTCAAAAATAGGACCAATAACGAGTCACGGGGCTTATGCCCTCAAAAAATATATACAAGTAGTGCTCATGGCACGTAAAATGTCTAAATAGGTTCAGGGCCTATGGGACCTATTGTACTGGTCCACAGCATGGGCTAAATGCCTAAACAATTGAACCCACGTCCAAGGTGCCCCCACTACATGAGGCTGCATGGATGGCGGCATGTCCTCAATCTCTGCCATCGGGACTGTGCGAGTGAGTGTAGTAAAGTTCCACTCAACTTGTCTAAGTACCCTCTCTGCCTCCCTGGCTGGGAGCTCTCCTACTACTGCTCGTCCCCCAGCAGCAGCGGCTGCGGCCCCTGGCCAAGGATGACGCCTGTTCCTTGCATAATCGATAGGTCGCACTGTTCCCACATCTGCATGAAACAAACATATATCCGTCAAATAATCTAGCATATAAAAAAATGATGATATATAACAAAAATGACATAAAAATTACATATACCAAAAAAAAAAAAAAACTACAAAGGTAGAGACTTACCCATCTCCCCTCACCACGAGGTACTGGTATCTCTGGGTCTCTCGAAAAATAAATCCCGGCATAGGGGTAGTCCTCTATAACTGGGATCTGCCATGACAGCCATGCAAAAAAGTCATCATCGAAGGACTCATTGGTCCTTCCACCACCCTGTCGCGACAGTAATAATGCCCATCTACACATAGCAGGAAAAGAGGCCTGATGTCCTCGTACCACTACCCGAGGACTAAAACTCGAAACTCTCTCGAAAAAGAACGAACACAAAATAGTCCAGAACCCGAAGTTCAGACTGCTAGTAGTTCGAAAAAGAACGAACACAAAATTGCCTCTTCATACACTCTAGCAGTGTAGTACTCCAGTCGAAAATGTGTGCATTCAAGCACTGGACAGCACAGGTCATCTATGCACAGGATGACTGATGCAAGGTTGTTGAACCGGTAATCCACCCAATGAGCAATAATATCGCTTACAGTGATAGGTTAGTAATCTTGCTTATAGGCACCTGGGAGCTCAAACAATTTGTACTAGCCTCACAATATAGGGCTATCAATTCTTCTATATTATGCGGCCCCGACGGAAATGTCCTGAAGTTGACTGGTTCCCCTCTCCTTGAGAGGCCAGTCAAAAAGTAGATATCCTTGATGGTGGGAACCAGTGAATTCCCCTCTAGCATGAAAGCCTCTGCATCAGGGTGCAAATTGTCAACCAAGGCATTCAGTAACCTTGGTTGCACCTGCATAAAAGGACATAGGAAGAACTTTAACAAACCACATTACATCAACGTGGCCACAACATTCGGATCTTCCGCAACCAACTCACCAACTTCTTCACGCTTCCTTTCCCTCCAGTGGACATACATCCTACAAAAACAACAAGGTTCAAGAGGGTGGGTGAGTGCTTTTTGATTTTTTTGTTTATAAAGGGTAGTCCATGTGTGTTTTCTAGGTGACAGTTGCGTGTACATGTGGGCAGGTTTTACTCTACCTGAGTGTACACGCGGCCTGTCTAGCGACAACCCACGTGGACCTAGGGATGACCTTTTAAAGGTCGATGCCCACCCAAAAAATGAAATGCAAAGAAAAAATAAATAATTGAATAGCTAGATAGGGGATATTGTACTTACCTTGTCCAGACGAAAGTTTGTTTCATCCACTGTAGCTCCCGGAATCACCACTTTTATCAAGGGGGGTCTTTTGGCTCCAGAGTCAATTTCTAAATCAGCAATGGTGATATGAGCTGCCAGCTTCTATTTATAGACTTTTTGGCCTCTTTTTGTCAAATTTTTGGCCTCCTTTATCATTTTCTTTATACCGAAAACCATTTAGAGTGATTCAGGACTTGCATCGGAGGGATTTGATCGGTTATTGGGACATTTTTTGGGAGTTTTGAGTAATTTTCGACGGTCCATGAAAATTTTTTCGACGATCAACTTGAGCATATAGGTTAGGTTTCTACCCAGATTTTTGTATCTCGTTGTCTTTTTCCTTTGCCATAGGATTGATCCCATCATGTTGTGACACAAAACCATCATCTATTCTTTAGAAGTGTCGTAACTTGGTGGTAGAGATTACCATAACATGGATGCCCTAGGTAGATCCTGGTTGCATTATGGCATTCATGTTGTCTCTAAAAACACTGTAGGCTCGAGAGTCCTTATAGTCTTTCCTGAATATGAGTTTGAGCCTCGTTTCCATGATTCTTCTTCGCTCTTGACCTCACCCTCAGGACTCCCAAAATATAATGGGTCTTCTTTTAAGCCCTTTTCAAACCCTCTAAATATGAAAATATTATCGAGCGATCTTGTGGCCTTTCATGCTCGTTAAACTGAAATTTGAAGTCACATCTGTCCGGCGGTAGTTTACCTCTTTTTCGGTCTGGACGGTCAACTGTACGAACAAAGGTATACTCTATGGAACTTCATCTCTATAGATGAGTGCTCTCAGGTATAATTTTATCCCTTTTTTGGGCCTGAGGGACTAAACTTACGAAGAAGGAACCCCCATGGAGTCCATAGTTTAGCTCTTTTCAGACTCCCTAAAATTGAAAAGATCATCGAGTGACCTTATTCTTTCACACTCGTTAAACTGGTCCAGAAAAATATTCTTGACGGACTCCATAGTTAAGCTTTGTTTAGACTCCTTAAAAATGAAAAAATATCCAAGTGATCTTGTCCTTGTCACATTCATTAAAATGGTTTTGAATCGACGTCTTATCGGTGCTAGTTTACCCCTTTTTCGAACCGACTAGACTATCTTCGAAAAAGGTACCCCAACGAAGTCTCCTTTTATGTTTTTTCAGACTCTCTAAATATGAAAAACCATCGATCTTACCTTCTCTGGGCTCGTTAAACTTACATTGAAGGACGTTACCATTGTGTGTTTTGTTAACCGCATTTGCATACCTTATATATCGGCCTTGTAACAGTTTGCTTCTGCGTTTTAAAACCCTTGGCCCCCAGAGGATTTTTCCCAAGTATCATTATTTTGAACATAAATATTGTCCTTGTGCCTTGAACTTGTATGTTTGCAGCACTCATTCCTCCTTTGTAACATAATATCCCTTTATTCGTTTTCCACAACTATTGAAAAGGACAATATATATATATATATATACCCCAAAAAGAGGAAGAGAAAAGTATTTTCTTTATTGGCAACATAATGAGTCGCCCTTGGATAAAGCACATTTGTCCATTTGTTCATCAGACTATGGGATGTAGTACAACCTTAGGAAGATTTTTCTCTCTATATAGAGTTGTGTCCTCCACTGTTTGGTTATCCTTCCAAACATATGGAGATTTTGTGTTGCCTCCTGCTTCGTAGACTTATCATTAATGCCATGCTGCCTAAGTCTTATCATTTGTTGTGCGATTGTCCAAGGGAAGTTTGTCACCAAGATTGAGTTGGCCCCTCTGCAATATGTCTCTTGCCCTCATACCCAGCCATCCTGAACATCCAATAAAGTCCTTGTTCAAAATCACTCAAGCCTCCAGTCTGATCATCAAGATTATCAAGTCCAAGACCAACGAGTTGTCGAAGACCTCTGGGTAGTGCAGTCGTACACTCATATTACACTCCTACCCGATTTTTGAAGATTTTGAAGTTGTTTCTCGAGCTCTGAAGATCTCATCTCCAGCCATCAGGTTGTATCAGCTTCTAGAACATGGATACTCTATATGTATATCTTTTCAATTTTGAGATGTTGCGCCGCTATGTATTGTTTGCGGCTACTCTTTATATAGTTATATGACATGGATCTACTGTGTATTTGATTGGTAGCCATCATTCTACTTTATCCTGAGCATGGGTATGCCTGCCTCTGTGAGACATTTGTTATTTTGTAGATCACACCTCCCAGTTCCTGATCCTTGGGCTCAATCGTTCGGCACATCAGTTAAGATTGGTAATGTATCTCGGCCATCAAATGCTCTTTTGTCCTCACACATTAGGGGGCATCTATTATAACCCTAAATTGCACCACACATGCTTACCTGGCATAAGGCTATCTCATATCCCTTCTTTTCCAAAGCACTGTTGAACAACTATTTAAAAAACCTCTTTTATAAAGGCCCACGCGCCCTACTCCATTACTACACGCATGTACACGCTGGTTGACCTAAAACAACACGCATGGACCGACAAAAGAAAAAAAAAAAGGAAAGTTGTCGATGGAGCACAAAAGATATGGGTGAGTTAACTAAAACTCTCAGCCATGCATGACCGAGGATTCGTCCAAATACCTAGCTCCTTCTAGCCTATAAAAGAAGGGGTAGGGGTCCCATTTGGAGAGAGGAACAATATAGCAAAGAAACTCTACCCATTTGTGTATTCCCATTGTCCCAACCCTTTAGCCTTCCTTGTGCCAAAGGAGATACAAAGAAAATCAGTTGGAGGACAGTCGAAGAGGAGCCCAGGATCAGGTTCACGGAGCGGTGGCCGGTCTCAACTTTTGTAAGTTGACTCATTCAAAGTAATAAAGAAAGTGCTTTTCCCATCCCAATTCATGAGTTATTCATAATTTGCTAAGTACATGTTTGAATTTATAACCCGTTATTCTATAGGTAGTATGCATGTGTAGTTGTTTATTGTATTGTATGCAGGTCAACATTGGAAAGGAGAACCGTGAACAAGTAATCAAGTGTGACAAGGGATCGACATCAAACACCTGGAATGAGGTAGGTTTATCTAGCCATGCATTTACTAAAAATAAATGGGATTTAAGTCTGGGGACGAAGATAGAAAGTAGATTTTCTATAGGTTATATCTGCATGAAAAGTCTAACCCTATTTGCTAGTCCATAAGAAAATTTGCCTCACAACAATGGCAGCAATGGTTGTGAGAGTGTATGGGTCACTCGCGACTCAGCGTATCAGTGGTGTCTAGCTGTCGATCATGCAACAGGCACTAGGGGATGAAAATTTTGCCTGGGGCTTGATGTTGTACTCCAATATGGTGGGATAGCTCACTAGGTGTCGAGTAGATGAATCAGGGGATTTTTCTCTTGGATCTATCCTGGTGGCTTGGTTTCTAGAGAGGGTGCCAATGTTGCACCCGAGAGTTTTGTTAGACCCGTCGGGACCGCGAGAGCCACGACTACGGCGGTGGTTGACGATTTTGGTTCGTCATGGGGGTGGGGAGGGTGGCCACTACTTCATGGCCGAGCCTACATAGGTGTGGCATCATATGCCATAGATCATATTGCAGTTTCCATATAGTGGGATAGATTGCCATGATGAGCCCGAGATGATATTACCCCCAGGAGAGGTATTCGATCGCCGAGGTATGATGTTTTGGTTGTTGGTTTTGTTGATTTTCTTTTAGATAGTATAACATATGGTTGATATTTGTAGGGATGATTATGCTATTTTGTGTTTGTTTGTGTAGATGTGGGATCGTGTGGACAAGAGGTCGAGCTAATCAGAATGCCATCCTGCTAGGGGCCTGTGAGACCACCACAGGGAGAGTTTCGAGCAGGGGAGAGGCGACATCGAGAGGATGTTGGGGCAAGGCTCGGTGATGATGATAGAGCAGCCCAGAGACACTGTTATGATTACCTCGGGGTAGGGCCGTCACATTCTCCTCCAGTCGAGATTGGGGGAGAGTTTGATGATTTCTACCACTGACTAGAGGCAGTTCTACAGGGAGTGGCTAAGATGATGTGGGTGCAGATCTAGGATGAGGGGATCCTGGAGCAGTGTATTGGGTTGTTGGCAGAGTCGCAGACCTTGATCCACATAGCATCTCTAGTCGGAGCTATGATGACTAGATGGTTGCCTTCGAAACCTGAGGGACCTGGAGCTGGTGGGGTACCTCCGCCAGAGGGAGGACCTAGTGCTGGAGCACTAGAGGTGCCCTGAGATCTGCTAGAGATGTAGTTGTGCATTTGATATAGGCTGGTGAGCCCATTTTGTATAGTTGTGACATCCAGTTTTGTATTTGGTAGGTTTGAGGTGATTCACCTACCTACGGGTGATGTACTATTTTTGTAAACACTTTATAACATGTGCACTGATATATATATATATATATATATATATGGATATACATTTTTGGATCTTTGTGTACATGTGTGATGTTTTTGTTGTTGATGATTTTTTTTTGATGTAGTGGATGATGTCTAGTCTATATGTTGTGACAGACTTCTGATGGTTTATGTGTATGTGAAGATGTCTTGATGTGATATATACCAATCTAGTATAATGTTAGCCATGTTATCTACTATTTTATTGTATTGTCCTAGGATATGTGTAAATGTAATGGAATCAAAATATCGAGATAAACGTCTACCCTGCAGCTATTTGCAGAAGAGGCAAGGATCACGGACACGGTATACATTGTTGAGCTGGAGGACGACAAGTTGGGAATCTAATAAGACGCTAAGGTGACGAATATGGCGATGATTGGCCTCAATGAGGAGAAAAATGAAAATGGTGTACTCTGCTTGATTGTTGGTGGTTGAGCCTAAACATATGTCACTAGTGTGGAGTAGGTCATGTGAAGGTGAATAGAGGTCCCAAGCAGCCGAAGAGAGATTTTGTGTCCAGCGGCTAGCTCCGTCGGTGTAACAAATGTGGTAGGCCGATGGAGGTTGCATCTGTCAATAAAACGAGTGATAGATTAGACAGGAGGTATGGATAAAAGAAGACTAAAAACTCTACAAAAGACGTACAAAAAAGAAAAAGCCTAATGTAGTATAGTTATGCTCAGGCGTAAAATTTTCTTAAGTACAACCCATTGATGGGTTCCTTGAGAGGATGGCCTTCAGGGGAGGCTAGGATGTATGCTCCTTTAGTGAGGCAATGTTGGATGATGTATAGTCCATGCCACAGGGACTCGAATTTTCCATGGTCAAGGGTATCATGAACGATATCGTAAGTGACGACGAGGTTTCCTTCATTAAATGAGCGAAGGTTGACATGGAAATCAAAGGTGGCCTTTGATCATTTTTTGGCTACTTCATTGTTCTGTAATGAATATCGACAATCTTCATCCAGGGATTCTAAGTTCAGCAAACGCTGCTCTATTGGGGAAGTGTCGGGTAATAGCCCAATAGTGGTGCGTAAGGTGGGAATTTCACACTCGATGGGAAGAGTGGCCTCAACCCCGTGGACTAGATGAAAAGGTGTGAAACCAGTGGCAGTTTTGACTATTGTGCGATAGGACCAGTGCACGTAAAATAACATATGATGCCAGTTAGTTTTATGTTTGTTAACAATGCATTGCAACATGGTTTTTAAGACCTTGTTAATTGTTTCTACCTGTCTATTGGACTGAGGGTAGTATGGTGAAGAAAACTCATGGGAGAAGCCTAACCAGGATTAGAGTTCCATGAAAATCTCATTCTCGAAATGTTTCCTGTTATCAGAGACTAGTTGGAGTGGTACTCCAAAGTGGGATATGACGTGGTTAAAGAAAAAACGCATTGTTGTGTCAGCGGTGTTGTTGAAGGTAGGCATGGATTCAGCCCACTTGGTAAAGTAATCAACTACAATGACTATCTATTTGTGTATGTTGTTGGATGTAGGGTTTCAATTTATGAAGTCAATGCCCCATTTACAAAAGGGACCAGCGATGATGATTGGGTGTAGAAGAGCAGGCGGTGTGTGTGCTTTGTTGGCATAAAGATGGAATTTATCACATCGTTTCATGGAATGGATGTAGTCATGAAATAATGTAGGCCAAAAGTAACCTGCGTGGATGATTTTTTGAGTGATGGACAACCCTGAGAGATGGCCTCCACAAGCACCACTGTGGCAGTCGTTCAAGACTCTGTCGACCTCGTCAATAGTTAAGCATCGATGGACTATGGTGTCGACTCCTCGTCGATATAAGATGTCCCTAATGAGGAGGTAGCGAGGTGCATGGTGACGGATACGTCGACGATCATCTCTGGAGAGGTGGTTTACGAATTTTTTTGTTCGGAGATAGACAAGAAGATCGCCATACCAAGGTTCATCTGAGGGGATAAAAAAAATATGTTCATCAGGGAGGTTGGTATTGACTGGTGGACTAGTAGTGTCAGAGGGAAAATCCGTGATAAGTTCGGTGAGGATGACATCTTTCCTTCTCTTGGGTGTTGAAAATTAAATATTGTATTCCTGAAGGATGACGATCCATTGAGAAAATTTACCGTTAATTTGTCAACGACTGAGAAAGTATTGCATGGGGTTGGAATCTGTGATGACTTTGGTAGTTCGAAGCAAAATGTAATGGCGTAGTTTCTGGACTATGAGGGCTAGATTTTCTTCGTGATTGTACTTCAAGGGTGTTCCTAAAATGTTTTTACTAATGTAGTAAATTACATGCTCATGGGCATAATCCCCTATTTGAGGGAGCACTCCTGCTATTGAAACGGTTGAGGATGATATGTAGAGGTGATAATCACGGTTATAGTCAGGAGGAATAATTAATGGGGCATTGGAGAGATCTTCTTTGAGATCATCAAAAGAGGTTTGGGCATGTATATCTAATTGAAATGGAATGTCATGATGAAGTAAACAAAGAAATCCATGTGCACGAGTAGCGTAATCTGGGACAAAGCATCGTAAAAAGTTGGCTTTGCCTTGAAGGCTCTGTAGTTGGCGTAAATTTCGTGGGGGTGGAATTTATGTGATGGCTTGGACTTTGAGGGGGTCCACAGTAATGCCACATTAGGAAACTATGAACCCAAGAAGGTTCCCAGCAGTGACACAGAATATGCACTTATGGGGGTTCAAGTGGATATTGTACTAAAAACACCTGTGGAAGATGATTCGTAGATCATCAAGATGTTGACTGCGTTTCTTAGATCGAGTGGTGAGGTCATCTAAGTATGTGAGAATGATATGAGCTAGATCATGAAAAACATATGTCATGGCCCATTGGAAAGTGGCATTAGCATTCTTGAGGCTGAATGGCCTGACACAATATGCAAAGGTGCCTCAAGGGGTCTTGAGTGCAATTTTTTACTCATCGATGGGGTGAATTTAGATTTGGTTATAACTAGAGAAACTGTCCATGAAGGACAAAGCCTCGTGGCATGCGCAATCATTGATTATTTGGTCGATGAAGAGTGTTGAAAAGTTGTGTTTGGGACAGGCATGATTGAGGTCATGGAAGTCCGTACAGACATGAATAGTGCCTTGTTTTTTGTTAACAAGGACAGGGTTGGAGACCCATGATGTATAGGCTATGGGGTAAATGAACCCTGCAGTGCATAGTTTGTCAATATCAGCTTTGATGGTTGTTTATTTGGATGGGTGTAGCAGTCGTTGTTTTTGTTGGACGTGTGATATCAGGCCAGGCGTCTATGCGATGTTCGACAATAGAGGGATCAAGGCTAGGAATCTTTGTGTATGACCAGGAGAAAATGTCCAGATGTTCCTGGAAGAGGGCTTTGTAGGTGGTGAGTTCTTCAGGACAACATGCAACGCCAATGGTGATTTCCTCGATAATTCCAGATTTGATGGAAATATCTATTTTGATGGTTGGGGATATATTGGCCATATTGCCTTCCTCGAAAGAGTTGGGGGCAGGGATAGGGTTATTGAACCAATATATATGCCCTAATCAGAGAAAATATTTGGTTTCAACTGCGTATATGGGGTGTTGGTTAGGAGGCATGAAGGATTCCTGTGAAATAAAGAACGCTCTATGGTGGAGTGCATCCCATGGGCAATCGGGGGTAGTTAACTCCTCGAGGATATCTTCATCATAATTAAACTAGCGTGAATATATGGGATCAAGAGGAGTGACCTCGGTGACTGTCACTGTGGCGTTGTCTCCTTCTAATAAATATGTAGGGGGATTGATGGAGGGGGATTGTGATGGTTCACTCGACATAAACCAAATATCCAGATATTGTGGGTTAAAAATGGTAGTCGGGCATAACATTTTCATGGGGAAATGAATTGGATAATTGGGGGGATTTGGGGGTAAATCCTCATATAAATCATCTAGGAACCATGGGGGAGAAGGGAGTTCCTCAGGTTCTGGTGGGAAGATATGAACCATATCAATTGATGGGGTAAGGGTATTTATCGAGTCTTTTGGAGGAGGGGGGGTGTGATTTTGAATAGGGGCTAGTTGATGACGCCTATATTCAATGATCATAGGACATTGATATGTGAAATGATCAATTGATTCACATAGAGATCAAGGACATCTCATGCATTTGTTGACTAACGTTGTGACATAATGGATGTCGGTGACAAGAGTTGGGGTGGGTGTTTGTTGAAATCTCTGGTGTACAACTGTTAATGTCTGTCAGAATTGAGGTAATGTTGGATAGTCATGTGTGTAATGGCCATATTCTGAACAGATGGCGCATGCGAATTTGGTTCACAATCCTTTTTTACTTATGTTCTGTGATATAGAGGCAATATTGGAGGAAGCGTCGATTGGTGGTGGTGCTCGAGAGAGTTGGATGAGATTACGTAACTTAGGGAGAGATGGGCATATGTTGGTGGGGTGTCTGTATTTCTCACATAGTGTGCAAGGAGGTTGGACGCGTGGGGGAAGTGGAGTTGTGGGATCCTTCTTCTTTCGTCTGCCCCTATCTGTAGTAGGGGGGTTAGTGAGTGGGGGTGTAGGGGGTATGGTGGGAGTGAGTATGGGAATATTCATCAAGATTCTTTATGTTTGGAGAGGGAGGGATGGTTGAGGAACCATCTTAGGTGGATGTAAATACCAAACTGGGATTTCCATCACCATATTATGAAGGGTAAGCATTGGAGCGACCTGGAAAGCTTGTACACCTGGTGGGGGGTAAAAGAAAGGGATTTGGGTAATGGCTTGGGGGACTGTTTCCCAAACTAGGATCTGGACCTGGGGAAGATCAGGAACGGGTCGAGCTGAATTAGTTCCAGGAGATTCCTGAGGGACAATTTCTACGACTAGTGGGACATCAGGGATGAAAGAGGCCTCGGTGGGAAGGAGGTTATTTTCAGTTGTCGTTCCGTTGGAGGATACGACACATACTTGTGCTCAGAGATGGAGGAGTGGTGGTGCTCCATGATACGTCCCTAGCAAGGATGGGTCTTTGAAGATTCTGGGGCCCATCTCATTGAGTGGATAGGCATCGGGATTAGTGTGGATAAAAGGGAGGATGTTATCGATGTTGGATGAAGGGTTAGGCTTGTAATGTGATACTTCATCGATGGTAATGATCTTTCCATTATGGGGAAACATCATGGTTTGGAACATAGAAGAGGCGACGGCCTTCATAGCATACATGTAGCTATGACCAAATAACATATTGTAGTCAAGCAGGGCATTGATAACCTCAATGTCAATTAGAACGTTTTTTCCCCCGAGCTCGACGGGGACATTTTGGAAAAGTCCTTTAGGGGATGAGGGTCTACCATCATAGGATCTTAAGGTAATGGCAGATGGTATGAGTTTGGGGGAACCAAGTTTCTTCCATATGGATTTGCACAATATGCAGGTGGATGTGCCTACATCAATGATGCATTGGTGAACTGTAATGTTCAAAATTTTTACAGGGATATGACAAGCAATCAGAGCGGGGAGGCGAGGTTCTCCACGATTGAGGTCAAATGTGATGAGTTGGGTATCGGCAGGGTAAACCTCTCCCAGGGTGGAAAGTAAGGACTTCGGCTAGGTGGGACAAGTTTGAAGGACTTCTAAGATTGAAATGGTAGCTGGAGATTATGCTAAGTCATCGACCAAACTGTAATTATGAGCTTCCCTAGCTTGAGGATTGTGGACATTCCTGCATAATGAGATGCGAGGAATACGAAGGGGGGTTTCAGTATTAGGGAAAGGAATTATGAGAGGGGGTCCGATTGTGACTGGAATTTATTCTGAGGTGGTGGGAGAAGATTCAAGGGGTGTGCTATATTGATGACTATGTGTTTGCAGAAGGATGTCTTCCTCACTGGTAAGCAGGATAGTGAGATTGAAAGAGGTGCCCATATTGGGATACTATCCTAACTGTGGTGGGGTAGGCTATATGTCCGGTTAGTTATTTATCACCACTTGGTGTGGGATGGGGTTTTGTAGTAAAGTTGGGGGGGGTTGCTACACATATGGTTGTGGGGTCTGCTGAGGTGCAGGCGGTGTTGAGGGATGTGGTCCATTCACAAAATCTTTCATCCACTTAAATTCAGCGATTTGGGGGAAATGGTGAGTATAGTGACCAAACTCACCGCAAAGGGAACAAGGGAAGGTGGTCCTAACATTGTTGTTGTTCCTTCCTTGAAATTTTTTGTTGTTTCCCCCTTGGGGGTTTCGATTCCCCTAGTTTTGGTTGCCCCCGGAAGACTGGTTCTGTTAGGGTTGGTTCTGGTTTCCTCCTGGTCCTGGATTATTATTGTTTTGATTTTTTCCTTTCTTTCTAGTATTGTTCGATTGATGGGGTGGATTTTCCATGTTCAACTGTTCAAAATTTTGATATTGTTGAATGGGAGAGAGTTGAACAAATAATCTCAGCGTGTGGTGGTCCTTGTGGTGGAGCCATAGGTTGTGGGAGGGTAGAAAATGGAAAGTACGGATTATGTTGAGGCAATGCTCCATAAGGTACATAGGAGGGCATGGCGCTTTCACTAGTGCTTAGTGTATAGGCCGAGGTAGAGGGAGTACCAACACTTGGTTGGATAGGTGGGTGGTTTAGGGGTGTCGACGGGGGTCCACTTATGGGTGGAGGAAGGGAAACAGGGTATGGATGTTGATAAGGGGGAGGCGGATGATAAGGGATTCCTCTATATGCCAGCAGATATTGAGGTGTGCCATACATGGGTGGTTGTTGAGGCGGTGGGTTGTGGTATGTAGTGTTACCAATCAATCTGTCTACTGAGTGAGACATCTGAGGTTTGTCTTGGCCAAATGGCATGGGTCTTGGGGCATCTAGGAGTACCATGTATAGGTATCCGGACTGGGCGTAGATGAGTTTGAACTGTTGGGTCTTGCTAATGGATTCTTCTTTAGTTCGAGGGAGGGTGGTGGCCACATCTTTGGCAAGGAGGGAAACAAGTGATTTGAGGAACCAATTGAGACATTGTTGTGGGGTAGCGTCAACTTTGCAGAGGCTACATCGTCGATGCCATTCATGGATGTGGTCAGCAATATGTGTAGAGACAGTTTGGTTGAAACCTGAGAGTAGTTCAAGGCCATTGTCATGACGAATGGGTAATTGAAAGAAGGTCAAAAATTCTTTGGCCAAGGATTCAAAAGTCACGTGGGACCCGAATTTTTCTTCGACATACAATTTGGTGGATGGGCCAGTGAGTGTATGTTGAAATAACCTCAATCGGATGGAATCATCCATGATGTTGTTTGAAGAACACCATAGGTGAAATGTCATGATATGGTTTGTAGGATCATCTCTTTATTTTCCTTCAAACTTGATGATGTCTGAAGGGAGTTTGGTAGGCATTGCAGGCCATGTGGGGTTGTGCAATATGGGATCATTGGTGAGTTTAGTCAGATCCGGTATGTTGAGGGAAGCTAAATATGGCATATGGGGTGGTGGCATAGGATTAGTTTCGGCTATAGTGTGAGTTTTCTGAGTACCTGACCCTTGGAGGGGACTAGGTGGGTTTTTACTTCCCCCTTGAGAGGAAGTTGTCCCCCTGATTTCGTGTAAAGGAGAGCGAGTGGAAGGTGGACCTTGGGAATTGGAGCCAAGTAAGGTGGAACCAAGAAAAGTTGATCCCAAGACAGTGGCACTCACAGGAGTGTGAGAAGGTATAGTCGATGAGTTGGCAAGACTAGGAACTCCCCCTAGAATAGGGGGGATATTTAAAAAGCGTTTGGAACGACGGGGATTTTGTGGGTCCCCTATGATGTCCAACTAGCTGAGTGAATGTGTGTGAATGGTGGTAAGAGCAATAAATAAACAAGAGCCTTTGCTGCAATTTTTGAACTTTACACGATATATATCCAAATCAAATGTAATCAGAAGGGAATCATAGATAAAGTGTTTTGGTAAAGAAGCATATATGTGGATAGGTGGATTTTGTCTGCATGGGGGAACAAAGAAAACAAATTCTCTTGTCCTAAAAGACGTAACCTCCTTCCTCTCAAAATAGCATTGGACCTTCCAATAGCACTCGATAGTGGGGTCTAAAGCCACTGGAAGAGAAACTAGTGAAGGCTGAAGCAATCAGTTATAATGAGAGGTAGAGGGGGGCATATACCGAAATAACTGGCGATGTTTCCCAATAGACACACAAAATATGATCAAGGTGCCATTGCATGCCACAATTGCCACTTGGTTAGATGTCCTAAAATTTGGTCACTAGGTACCTCGGTCAAAGTGTGGCATTTAGATTTTCAGCCTAAGAAATGGGTCACAGAATGGATCCCATCCAAGAGGTGGGTGCCTCAAGGGGGGATGCACAGAACAACCATACCTCGGCCTTCAAGCCTTCACGGGTATCTCCCTGCCTTATGGTGTTACGAACACTTGAATTGGAGGATTTAAATTTCCCTATTTCACAACTTATATTGTTTTGAAAATGTGAGAACCAGATAACGGGGAGTTATTTGGATGCCTATCCCCAAAATCCTACCTAGACTAAAAGATTTCTTTTGGCACCTCCTGTGGAGGAAAACTTAGTGAGTTTTTAGAAAAAAATTAGATGTGGTTGTTTGAGAGATTGGGGGTGTGAGCCAATCTCGTTGAAATTAAGTGGGAGTGGATAGTTTCGTCAAGAAAAGGGTGGGGTCTTTCGGAATCCCTTTCAAGGAAACTTACTTCAACCTCCATGTTTCGAGACAAAAACTATGTGAGTGAGAAGTGACTTTTGTGTGTGAATGAGTGAAAGTGTGCCAAATTTTTAATGAATTAGGTGTCACCTTGTTGCATGTGGACTTCACTTGGTCCTTACAAGTCTTTGATTACCTATTTAACTAAATTTCATTGGTATAATCTTGTGGGATTCAAAAGTCCCTAGGAAGCTAGCATGTGGACATGTGGGACCTTTACTATTCCTTTAACTCCCTAATGTGATTTAATCTAAGAAAGCTTTGAAACTATCCTAGATTGTGATCATGTGGAAATGTATGGGCCCATTACTAAACCTTAAACTTCCCTAGTGATTTAATCTAAGAAAGTAAATTTCAACACTATCCTATCTTTGTAGCATGTGGGCATGTATGGGACCATTACAATCTTAAAATGTGTTTGAAAAATAAACTAAGAGGATTCCCGAGGGGGCTATTGTCCTCTCCTAAAGATTTTATCTTTTTAAGGGAGATGAAATTGTCTTTGAACCTCTTTCTAATTCTCAAGATTTCTTTGGAGCACGAGAGAAGAGCATACTCAATGTTTCATATCCAATTTCTAGTCCCAATGCAAGTTTTATATGTGATGTAGAATGATTCTAACTTTTAGTCAAAGAAATCCATGCATGTGGCGAAATAAAAAGCAAAAAGAGGAAAAATAATGATTTTTAACCCCTAAGTGCCTATGTGTTTTGACTAATCCCTTTATGTGAGAGGGAATGTAAGTGTGGTGCAGATTACAACATGCATGGAATCATATTTAACAAGGATATGGGCCTTCAACAGATCATAAAAAATATTACAATGTGTACGTTTTTGCACAGGTGCACGGTTTTTAGACTAGACAGAGGCACTTTGAGCGCCAATGCATGAACTAAAAAAGAATTTTTAGTGTAGAAGGCACTGAGTAATGTCGTGATTTTGGCACACGTGCACACAATGCACGACTGTGGGCCAATAAACCCACACACAATTGTCACACGTCCATGAAGAAGATTTCGGATGGAATTCTCTCAACTCAGCTTTGAATTTGATGTTTTGCAAGTCGTCTTGGATCGGTTATGGTACCTGTAGGTTAAATAAGTAAAAAGAAGAGCTAAAATAACCCAAATGGGGTAGGAAATTGATACATTTCCCCAGTGGAGTCGCCAATTTGTTGTGCCTCTTTTGTCACCTAAATGAGAAAAACAGAGGTGCTTACAAGCTTAGTTGGGTTGGCTAAGCAAGACAATAGTAAAGGAAAGGGTTAGAAGAATAAACATAAAAGACTAAGATAATAATTAAACTAGGATAGGAAAAAATAATTAAAATATTGTGAATAAGGACATAAGAACAAGAAACAAACAAGACTCATGTCACCAATGGAAAGGATTGTATTAGTGAAATTAAAACACTACAGAGAAAGGGGACTTTGGGTCCCTTCTTCCTCCAAGGGAGGGCTCTTGGACCCCCAAGATTGAGCTCTTCTTACAACTTGAAAACTTGAAAGAAATGGTGAATGAATCCCAAGCTAACCCACTGAAAAGGTGATGTAGTTTGCCCAAATGGAATGGTGCTAGTATTCTCTTGATGAGTAAAGAGGTTTCCCCAAGAGAATAACAATAGCATAACCTTGAAAATGAATTCCTTGAAGATGCAGTGCACCCATAGCCTTGTTTTATAGCACCACTTTGAGGTGTTGTGCAACCATCTTTTAGTGTAAAAAGGGTTTTTTTTGGGCACCTTTAGGTCTTTGACCAACCACCCAACCAGATCCAGTCGAGATTTGGATGTCAAATCGACTTGGAAATTGAACCAAAAGTGGGTGGGAGGTCGACCAATATCATAAATGTGTCATTCTTAGGTGTGCGCGGATTTTAGTGTCCACAGTCATTCATCGCGCGCATGTGCACTTTTCCTGCGTTTCTTGATGGTGCATGTGCACACACGTCCTATATAGTCATAGCGCATCCTGATTTTATAACTGGTTGGATAGTTTTGGACCTTTTGGAAATGATTTGTTGGTAATTTTAGTCCATGGGTGAACTAATAGATGTTTGAAGATGTTGGATTCCTGTAACCATTTGTGGACAAAATTTTAGTGATAACATGCACCTTTGGGGATGTGTGTCATTGTTTTGCCCAACGTATTCTCAATCTGAAGAGGAAGAGGTGGGTTTTTGGCTTCTTTACCCTTCTTAGAGGTGCCTGGATTTCTGTAATCATGTGCTCTAGTCATTATATAGGCATCACCTTTCATCATATACATGTTTGCAGATGAAGGATTACTTGAAGACGGAGGGGGTCCTTGACTTCCCCCTTCCGCACTCAAGGAGGCTTGATTTAGATTTTTCCCATGTGGGAAGGGGTTCGTTAGCATGGTAGGTTATTGTTGTGCCAATAAATTTTGGGCCTCCATAAGTTGAGGGAACTGATGGGTCGGGTGGTCTTCCTTGCAAAGATTACAAGGATACTTTGACTTTTTCTTTTCAGTGTCACCCCTGCCAACATTATTGGTGGGTTTCTTATCCCCTTACCCTTTTTTCTTTGTTTCTTATTTCCATCAGGCTGTTGGGTCGCCTTTGGGTTTGTCATTTCCACACTGTGTACATCCGACTTTTGGGTAGGGGGAACAGTCGAACCCGTGGTTTGGTTGGTCGTTGTCTATTGTATCGACAAGTGTTGCAATTGATTTGACAATGGATCAACAGGCTTGGTTTGTGCTGAGCCAATAATTCCATCAGCATGTGGTCCATACCTTTCCCTGGTTTTGTCAAGGATTGACCTCGGTGCATCTGGAAAAATATTGTAGAGTAAACCAAATTGAGAGTAAATTAGCTCTAGTTGTTGCGCTCTCATTATCGCGTCTTCTTTGGAAAACACTCTGGACGTTGTGACGTATTTAGATCAATGGGGTAGAAAAGACTTAAGGAACCACTCTAGTAGGAACATTGGTGGGACTGGCACTTTGATCAAACTCTTCTGGCATCTCCATTCTTGAATATGATCTGAGATATGGTCTGCTTTTTTCTGCTCGAAATTGGCCAGCAATTCGGTGCCAACGTTGTATCTCACAGGTAATTGGAAATGGTTCAGGAAATCCATTTCCAATTCACCGAAGGAAGAGTATCATGAGTTGGATGAGCAACATAAGTGGAAGGTAATCACGTGATCACCAGGATATTCATTAGGCTTGGCCTCAAACTTTGGAATGTCCGAAGGTAACTTGGTCAGCATGGGAGGCCAACTGGGATCATGACAGATGGGGTCATTTAATAGCCTTGTCAAATATGGCAAGTGCAAGGTTTCCAGAAATGGTAGTTTGGGTTGTGGATTGTAGCCAGGGAAAAAGGAGCCTGGGGTTTGATCGGCACCAGGTTTCCAGGAAAAGTTAGGTTGTTGGCCAGGGCTCTAGTAATAACCATGACCATGAACAATGTATGGATTGGATGCTTGTTGAGACATCATCTACTGGTTCCCATAATAAGACGTAAAGGGTTGAGCTTGTGTCGCATTCCAAGGATTTTGGGAGGGGTTTCCCCCTGTCGATACGATAGGCATAGGCAATGGGCCTTGCCCAGGGTTCCACTGGGTATGGAAAGGGTTTCCCTTGATCGGCATCCCTGGAAAGGGGACTGGTCCCTTCCATGGATTCAAAGATCCTTATGAAGAAGGAATTCCTAAGTGTGCCCCCTGTGCAGGAATAGTAGCCTGTACAGGATGTGGTTGTCCATAACTGAGGTTGCCTCTGGCCAAAATGGCAGCTGATGAGAAAGCATTGTTACCAAATGCACCGAATAAAGAGAAACATGTCGAACCAACTAGAATATTATATGGAGGGAGTTATTGACTACCTACTCCAACAAGTGTATGTTAGGCCCGATGGAGTGTTGAGGAACACCACTGAACAAGGGGGATGAAGGGGGTATATGAACCCCCACTGTAAGGGAAAGCGATAAAGGGAGCGGAAGTGCCCCCAATAGATCCTTGCAGAGAAGTGTTAGAACTCCCTGCCCCCTAACCCAAAGTTTGTAAAGTGGAGGATGAAAGTACAGTACTCGCACTGAAGCCAGGCATCTCATATGAGAAAGGAGAGCCTGTCGTGTTCTGAGGAAATGGAGTGGTGATCATCGCCATAGACAGAATTAGACCATTGCCTGAGGTAGAAGAAGTTTATAACATGGTGGCCCAAACCAACAACGGTTGGTTAGGAGGTGGAACACCCCTAGTAGTGACATTCATGAAGGAAATATCTATATTCCCTGCAGAAGTGGCAGTGTGTGCTTCCATTATTACCGGTGATACTACTAGATGCTCGTAAGGTAGAACATGTACGATGATGGGTGTCGATAGATTAGTGATGAGAGGGTTGTAAGGACCAAGAGCCTCTTATCCAAGGTTATAAATGATTAGTTCCTCTAGAAACAAAATTTCTTCTCTCGAAGATGGGTTGGGCACAATTTCCTGTAACCCGGTTGTCTCAAAAGACCCTTGCTGGTCTAATTTTCTCCTTAGCAATAGCGGGGGAGGGGGGGTTCGAGGTCAACCAGCAGCAGGCCCAAAAGCCTTCGCGACCAGTGCAACTCCTGATCCTCCACTGTGTGAGAATATCAAAGACACACTAGGGCAATCTATAATCATTTGAAAACCATCACACACTAAAAAAGTACCTATAAGATAAAACAACCAATCACTAACTAGTTGGAAGAATAGTTACAACAACCAACACTAGAACAACTTACCAGTGCAAGTGAAACTTGAATACGGAAGCACCCTCCGGGTATACTCTGCAAAGCGTGGCCTGATGTCTATCCTAGGTACCATGGTATACCCCCGCAGTCACATCTGTAAGTCACTAGAAAGATAGGAAACTAGGTTCCCAGAACGCAAACAGTCACCAAGCAGGTACAGACGACAGTCGGGTGGACCACAATGAGCAGGGTGTCAAGCCTGAAACCTATCAAGGGTATCGAAATCAAGTGTTTCAAAAGACGACTGAGGACCTCAAACAGATTCGAGACCCACTGGAAAATGCAATCAACAAAATCCCAAGACAATCCCTCTATATGCATTCCCCACTACGTTTGGTCCGGCTTTGGAGGGGTTATCTCTGCTACCTTTCCTTACGCAACCTTGTGTTTAGCCCCAGTGTTAGAGGGGGGTCCCGGATAACTTTTATAGTACTATAATTTTGACACTCCCTAGCACAGACTCTTATGTATGTTTTTCAACCTTGAAGAGTTTCCTCTCCAATCCTAAATCAAGGCTCTAGCCTAGACTAGTTGATGTACCCTACAAAACATAAAGTCTAGTTGATTTTAATTAATTTTTAATTTTTTTGGGCTTGTCTTAAGTCAAAGGTTATGAAAGTGAAACTAGTGATGTTTTGAGAGACGAAAGAGAAGATAAAAAACAAACTGGAAACAAAATAACTTCTTCTTGACAAATTCGGATTTTCTCTTTTTTTATTTTTATTTTTTAAACCAACTTTTCAAAAAAATTCTTTCTAAGATCTTTTAACTAAAAAATAAAACAAGATTTCGCTCGACTACGAGCTACTTATTGTGCTAATTCAATCAGCCAATAACTTATGAAAACAATATCTTTCCTATTGATTAATTCAAATAGCCAACTCTTTAACCAAACCGAGAAGTAAAAAATTTCAATAGGCTTCAAAATACTAGAATTGAAAAAAAATGGATCCATTTTATTTCTTCTAAAGAAAGAAAAAATGATAAAGTGAATACAAAACAGAAACCAAAAATCACTTCTGGCCCTACTATGGATCACAGGGAGTCACTTGACCAAAATCTCAAAAAAGACTGATCTCCAAACGACTCACAGATTTGTCTAAGACTCTACTACAGAAAAATCAAGAAATCTGTTTGATGAAAAGAAAAATATGCTATGGTCAAACCTAGGCTACCAACTTTGATCACAGAGACTAGGGCATAGACCAAAAATACCTCTGAAGAGACTGGCTTCTGACAGGTAAGAGGATGACTGCCTCTCTTTGTGAAAAGATCTCTGCAACACAGATACACGACTGTCACCACAACAACTAGCATATATACGCATGTTGTCCAAAGGAAGAATGTGTATGCACATGTGAAAAACTACGGCAAGGTGTGTATAGCTCTATAAATGCTCAACAAAGTGAAAAACACAATCCAGCACAGGCAGGGAGCACTGGTACTAAAAACCAGAGTCCCTCAGAGACAGAGAAAATAACTTTAGCAAAGAGAATGCAAGGAAACTTTTGATCAAACAAAGATAATCTGAGGTTATTCCTATGTTATAGACTACAACAAAGAGACTATGATCGAATCTAGGAAACCCTCGAGAAGGATCACTCCTAATAGAGAAAGAGGATGACTGCCTCTAAAAAAATAATTATGGACTTAAGTTTGGAACTGACACTTCAGCAGCCCAACGAATATATGCGGGTTGTCTAAAGGTAGGGCGTGTGTATATGCAAGCAGGGCGTTTGCAGGTCGCATATACCTCTGTAAATTCCCAAGATGAAAATTAAATAGGCAAGAAATCATGCAAGGAGTACTGGTATGGAAAACCAGAATCCCTACAAGTTCAGACTCTTGCAAAAAACTTAGAAAAAAGCTAATAAACCAATTCTAAAATACCCAAAAAGTATCCCCAAAAAACCCTACAGAATCCTCAGTACGGTCGCCAATTCTGTTATGGCTGGGAAATCCCTCCTACAAACTAGAATTAAGGGTTTTATCATGCATGCAGAAATTACCTAAAGTCTCCTACTTTATACCAACATCCCAATCATAAACCCCATTATTCATATGCAAATTCAAGGTTAAAGAGATCCAGTTACTGTACCTTAGTTTTCGTGCTTGATGTTGATCCCTTTAATGCTTGGTCTCTCCTTGACTGATCTCTCCTCCCAACACTGACCTGCATTCATAAAAGACAAACAAAGAACTCCACGTGCATATAACCTATAAACTAATGGGTTAGAGATTCTATCAAAATATAATCATATTTAAATATTGGCAATCTCATATGGCGGTATGGGAAAAGTATTTCTTTTATTAATCTCACAAAAAGTAACCTTACAATGGTGATATCAGCCACTACTCCTTGAATATGGTTCTCAGCTCCTCTTCAACTATGCTCCAACTACTTTTGTATATTCTTCTCTTCACACAATAGTTGCAAAAGGTTGGGGCAAGGGGAATACTAAATCGGGTATAGTTTCTTTGCTATGATTTTCCTCCTTTTAAATGGGACCCCTACCCCTTATTTTATAGGCCAGAAAGGGCTAGGTATTTGGTTGAGTGACGGAATATGGACGGTCAGTCAGTTTAGTTGACTTACCCAAAACTGTATGTTTCGTCTGTAGCTTTCCATTTTTTTGTTGTTTTTAGGTATATGCGAGTTGTAGTGGGTCAGGGAGCGTACACACGTGTGCAGTAGTGGATCAGGGTATGTATGCCTTCAAAAAGAGTGTTTTTTAAGAAGTTGTTCAATAGTGGCTTGGCAAAGAAGTCAAATGAGATGGCCTAATGCCAAGTAAGCATGTCTGGTGCAATTTAGGTTTATAACACCATCATACCCAATCACATCCCATTTATGCTTCTTGACGTGTATGAACTCATCAATATTATCAACAAAGTCATTGCCATTATCATAACATGAAGGGCATGAAACATCCAAGGGATCCTCTAACACTTCTTCACTTTCCAAATCATAAAATAAAGCATCATTGAAATCTTGGAAAGGGAAATAACTTTTTGTGTTTACTTCTTCCTATGTAGGAGCTTTGGGGATTTGGATAACTTCATCAAATGGAAGAGCATGAATCATTGTCTCATCCTCATGACTTGCTCTTATATTTTCATCTTCACAACATGGAGGATCTAGCTTTTCCAAGGGTTCAATTTCTTCTTTACCTTTTGAATCATAGAATAGGGTATCCTCAAAAAACTGAAAAGGAAGGTGACTAATCTCATCCCCTTCTCTTTGTGTGTGAGGAATAGGATCTTAGATGGATTTATCAAAGGGAGGAGCACACATTAATGCTTCATCATTATGTTTGATATCTTCAGGCTCTCACTCCTCAACCAAGCCTTCATTATCCTTGGCAGAAACATGAGTAAATTCTTTCCATTTCCCATGTGATTGATAACCTTCAACAAGATCCCTTTCCTCAACCTATTTTTGATTGATGTCTTGTTCTAAATATTTCGAGGTTTCTTCAATAGAGGTCTCAAGGGAGGGTAATCTCTTGAGAATATCTAGGGTATATTTGGGCTCACAAACCTTGACTTCTGGAACAAAGGATTGTTCTTTGAATGAGGAGATGTTGGCTTCGATTTCAGTAGCAATGTCATAAACTTCCTAGATTGTTCTAGGAGATTTATCTCTGATAGGGAAACCTATTTGTCTTGTAAAGGCTTTGGTGTAAAGAAAAAGAAGAAAGTTGTGTGACGGGTTATAGCTTGATGGGATCTGTTGTATTATCCCCTTAAATCTATCATGAAATTCCCTAATAGTTTCATTCTCATTCTTATTTATGTAATTAAGTTTCTTTATCATCATGTTGATATCTTCTAACTTAATACCCCATCTTTTGAGAAAGTGTTTTTCTAACTGGTCCATATACGTGATGCTAGCATCAAGGAGGCTATCATACCATTTCTGAGCATTTCCATGAAGAGTGGTAGAGAAACTTTTCATCGCCAAATCTTCACCATCATCACTGATAGGGTGGAGTTGAATGAAAGCCAAAAAATTATCCATGTGATCTTCGGCTATAACCCCATCATTACTAGTCAATCTAGGGGTCCATTTTTCATACTTCGGAGGCATTTGTCGAGGGTAACCCAGAATTTTATTCATATATAAGGGTTTAAAATTACCTGGGTCCCATTGAGAGGCCATAGTTGGCTTTGTCATTAGTGGAATCACCAAATAATATTTCTCGGGATCATCAAAGGGAAAAGAGGGAATCACCCTCAGTGGAGTCACCAGGTAAGATTTGTAAGATAAAGGCTTTGAGAGAAAGCTTACCAAAAAAATTGTCATTTGAGTAATATTGACTCAATGTTCCCTAGAAATGGTGCCAAAATATTATCACACAATTTTTACTTGCCCAAATCCCAATGAAATTGAATGCAAGATTGTCGTAACATGGGGTGAACAATCACTATCACCTTAATTGGAAACCCCTTTTCTATTTAGGAGTATATCAAAGTTACCCAAGGGGAGAAGTCCCCAATGACCTAAAGGGATGATCATAATAAGGCAAGGATGCAAGAAACCCCCCTCTCACTGGTTACTCAATTCAAAAGGTTCTTAAGGTCTTTAAGGGATGAAACAACAATAAAAATGGAGTGTACCTACCCAAAACAAGACAAGAAAGAAAATATGGCATCTTTCACGTAAAAAATATGATGTTAGTGCTTCTTAAGACCATGACCCTTCAAAAAATAGGCTATTTGATATAAATTTACAGCAATGTAATAGTTTACAACAACAATAAGTATTTTGTAATAGCCACAAAAATAGTTCCTTGAAATTGCTTGAAAAAGACAAGAAAATGTAGCTTTAACTATGTTGAATGATAATTAATTGTCGCAAGAAAATTTGGCAATGTCTAGCTAGCATTTAATGTCACTTTTGCAGAGAATTTTTTGTAGTTAGATGGTTGTAGCAATCTTTTTTAATACCAGCAAATTCTAGTGCTCAAAATTGCAAGGAAACGCCATGTAAACTTATCATTTATCTAGTAGATTGATTGGACATTGTCACAAGCAATTTCTAAGTAAGCTAAGTGCAATTATATAGGTGAATGCAGAAAATTAGCATGGATTAGTATGGTTGTAGTAGTGATTTGAAACAACAACAAGTTAGCTAAGGAATTAGTCTAGTTTAGGGTTAGTAAAAGTTACCAAAAGCTTCAAGGATGAAGGTTTGAGTGCTTGTTTGATCAATCCTTAAATAAGAGAGAGACTACAACTAGTGCCTTCTAGGGCTTATGGAGTCAAGTGGAGGCTTCTTCTAAGGCTCCAAATCAATTTTGATAGTGCACAAAAGTCTAAGAGGGAGAATGCATAGGAGAAGTAGTAACTTAAGACCCCCTATGCATTTTCCTAAAGAAACAAGATACTAGGGTGTAGGCAATTATAGTCCCTAACACCTTGCTCTCCTTAGGCTTCTTATAGGAAAAACTTAGGCAAATATAACTAGGTCAAAACCTTAGAGTGCTAGAAAATTAGGGCTCTAGGGTTTTACTAGTTACTAGATCAAATCAATGAAATTTTTTGATAAATAGAAATTCAAAAAGTAGCAAATTAAGTTCCTTACTTCAAGCATTAAGTATACCATGGAATCTCATAATATTTTATGAGAAAATAAAACCATACATAAACCATTCAATAAATGACAAAAATATAGATTTTACCTACTTGCACTAAGAATAATCATGAAAATACCATGAAAGATCACCATAAACGATTCCAAGATTGATCCACTTGCAAAAAATAAGCCTTATACAAGAGTGTGCCTCACAATTTCATCCAATAGCTCTTCTAGGGAGAAAATTTCATACCTCTCCTCCTGTGTGAGGAGTTGTGATCAAAAAATGAGAGTTTTCTCTCTCTATTTATACAGTACCAATGAGCTTTAATTAAAATTAGATCACAAAAAGGATGATAGGGCCAATTTACAATTAAAATCTAGTTTTTACATAAATTACATTTATTAAACCCTAATATCATATCCAAGATTGATGCCATGCCCTTCTAGGGTGACACTAAGCCCCTAGGTGGAACGTTAGGCCTCAAATGAAAAAAGTTTGGCCTCCAAAGGCACTGAATTATGCCACACATGCCAACTAGCATACAACTTCCCTCATAAGTGAAAACCCTAACTCTGGATAATGTCAGGGTCATAATGATGACGCCATGTGATCTCAAGGTTCAAAATCCAGGTGGAAAGGCAATACCCGCTTGGGTATGGGTGTGTCAGAGTGTCCCTGGTGCAAAGTCCTTGTTTCTTCCTGGTGCAAGCCTCTGGTGTCTCTCTCCCCCTGGTGGGGTCACAACATCCATCTGTGGGATTTCAGCCCCATGGAGCTTCAAGTTAATCATTCCCCCATATGTACCTGTTCACCGGGAAAAGTCCTGCAACAAAAATAGGTACGCCCTCTAGGGGTTCATAATTCATAGGAATCATAGCAATGTCAATCACATCTAATAATCAAATTACACAAACATGTGCATCAAAACCCCCTTTACCCCAGACAAATTCTCAAAGATGTTATGTAATTTAACAATTCAAGTTTGGAGAGGGTCTTAGGATGTCCTATTGGGATAGTCCTCCTTAATTTTGAGGTGTTTCCTAGGTGGGAGCCAATCTAGGTCATTTAAGTTTGTGTGAGGTGACATGGGAAATGTTTGGGCATAGGGTGCAATGATAATAGGGAAATGTAGGTCTTACCTGTGGGTGTATCTATAGAGGGCAAGTTGCACCTTATCATGGATGTCATTGTTTCCTATCCCATTCAATGCCTTTTATTCTTAATCTTATTGTTTTTTCTTTTTTTCTTCAAGGGAAGAGCTGAGGGACACTGTCATCGCTTGGTGACCAAAGGTGACGATGTTACCCACAAGAATTTCACGAAGATGATAAGGTTGGCTCATGATGAGACCCTGTTTCTCTTAGCTATGCCTCCAAATGCCACAACCCTGATTTGGTGAGCAGATCAATGGTAGTGTCATACCGCTACATGTTCATGGTCCTAATAGGTTGGCTCGTGATGAGACCTCCCATCCACAAGCTAATACCTTGAGTGTTTATTTATCTTATGGGATCCCTTTTCTTACTAAGAAGCCTTTTACTGCTTTCTAGGGAATCCCTGGGCGAAGCATCTCAAAGGTTTCATTTTGTATTTTAACTCTTGTCGACTACTTTTACCCTCTAGGTTTTTATACCCTTCTTCCCACAAGGAAAGGTACAACCCTTCCTAGTGTCTAAAACCCAATGCCCAAACAAAGGTAGGAAGGGAAATGAGAGGAGTAAGGATAGAAAGTGGTAAGTATGGAAGGAATGGAAAATGACCTTTCATAGGCCCAACTAGTGGAAACCCATCCTAAAGGGAGATAAACTTACTAGGGCATCATGTCACCCTCCCAGGTATGAGCAAGTTAAAGACAATTATTTCCAAGAAAACATTATGAAATGAAGGAGAATTCAGTGCAACATATTTAAGTGCTTCAATAATCAAAATGAAACATACCATGATACTCGGACTCATTACTTCAAGACCAGGTTGGTGGGATGGATACTATTGTTTTAGATATATGGGATTCACTGAATAAAATATGGGCCCTCTGGGGCCATGCTCAATTCATCTGACTCTAGGCACTCCATGTCTAGAACCTATGGGCCTCGAGACATGATCTCCTTAGTTATCCCTAGGATATAGGATAACATTCCAGAATAAATATGTAGGGATAGTAAAGCTCCAATGGACCTACTATGGTATTTAATATGCAACATACAAGCATGAAGAAACTATGCAGGAGGAATACCCCCAAATGTTTTCCAATTTTTAAGAAAATATAAGATAGAAAAGAAAGATTCCATTTTTTGGCAAGCTAGATTTTCATAACCAAATCTCAAAATTATTGGTCACCTGTGTTGATAGCCCTAATAAAATATTGTTGCATCCCTATGGACTTGTATCAGTGAATGGGGCACATTCCTTGGGTCAACAGGTTGAGAAGAATGAAAGATTATGGTTGGAATTGTTGTTGGGGAGTAAACAAATTGCATATTTTGTTTTTTAATATTATGATGTAAATTTGCATATGTATTTTGGCATGGTGTTGTGCACTGAGGACAGTGCACAATTGTAAGGGATTGGGAATGTAAAATCCCCACTATAATCCTCATTTTAGTTAATGTATAAAGTAGATATGAATGTGGCTATAGCCAAGCGATGTAATATGTGAAATGTATTTTCTGAATTTTAATAAATATAATGTGATATTGGCTGCTAGGAATATGGACAAAGATGGGCGTTGATTAATCCACAGGAGATAGGGGATGCTTAGGAGATTCTAAGATAATCCCAAGTGTGGGGGGGAATTAATTTTGGATATTAATTCTAATCCATATTTATGAATTTTAATATCTTTTGAGTTAGCCTTCTATTTCTCTATTTGATTGTATGAGATCCCAATAATTGAATACCCGTTAGAGGGTGTATGTGAGAGTCACATCCCATACTTATTGGAGTGAATGGGGTTGAAGTACAATCAACGTTAGGTAAAGTGATTCGTCAATTGTCTTGGAAAAATAAAGGAAATTCATATGGGAGGATTAGGCATATTTCACATTCAGTCTTGGCGTGAAAAACAAGGGGAGATCAAGGGAAAAAGAGCACCAGAACTAGAGTAGGAAGGTTGGGTGAATTTTGGAGCATGCTAGAGCATTTTGGATCTAGAAATTCAAGATCCATGTTATCAAACATGAAGAGTGAGCTCCTATGTGAGTTTCACTGTAACAACAAGTGTTTATTGTTGTTTTCCTAGTAGTTTTCTTGGCAGTGAGTTCCCTTGAGTTCCCAACAAAGACATTCATGGTTAGCTATGCCAGAGAGACTTCAATAAATGAATGGGATTCCTGATGTACTGAGAGAAGTGAAAGGGTGCATTCTTTGTGTTGGGTAGGTCAAGAGGAAGAGAGTTGGAGGAAATTCGGGATAGTTGTAGGAGAATACCATTGGATTGTGAGATATTGATTTGTGAGTGTAGTGTGAGAGGCACCCTCCTTTTGTGGATTCCTATCCCTAGCTTGGGGGTGATCTGTTGTTGAGATCTAAAACAACAAGTTTATGTTTGGGTGGAACATCCTTCCCAAGTAGTTGGTTGCACAAATTTTCTTTTAAAGATAATTGTTTATCTATTATCTGAGTTTTCTTATGAGTCTTATGGTTGTGCATTTTACTCTGTGAATGAGAATGGTTTTATGTGTTATTGTAAATAATTTATTAACTACATTCATGTTCATTTAGGATGTTGTATATGCATTTAATTATGGGTATCATAATCTAGTTAATTATGTGTATAATTTGTGGCTAGTAAGCTGCAGAAAAATGAATTAGCAGAAATTTTTTTATTTTTATGTGTATTCCACGTAGTAATGTTCCTTAGTTAAGCTAGGGAACGTGTAAGTTTTAAACCTATGAATTAAATAAATATATACATATTCTTAGGCAAAACAAAAATTAATCAATGGCTCATACACATAGTACACAGCGATTCACGTTGGAAACTATTAACCAGAGAAAACCAACCTTCCTTGGTGTCGCACCTCTCAACTCTTCATTTTGTTGATTTCACCATTCGTAATACAATATACACAAAATTTTAGGTATTTTTCAGCTACCCGAATCCTAATCCTTTAATCCGGGATTAATTTAGAAAACCACTAAAAATAGAAAAAAACGCTCTAAAAACAAAATTTGGTGTGTTTGCCTAGAGGAAAACACTCCACATAACTAGGGGGGAAATCTTTCCCCCCACCCCCAAGAACCCGCTAGGAAAAATTACCCCCCCCCACACACACAAGCAAAGAATATAACACCTAACCAACATTATCCCACTTGTTTTTTTCTTTACGTACATGGGGTCAGAAGATTACATAGTCAACAATCTAGGGCATAAATTCCCATTGTTTCTCTACACCATGAGAACTTCTCGGAACTCACTGAATTTGTCAATGAATCTGCAACATTCTTCAAAGTGTCAACCTTCTCCAGCAACACCTTCTTTTCTTCAACCATGTCTCCCACAAAGTGATACTGAACATCAATATGCTTTATCTTTGAATGATAAGTTGGGTTCTTTGCCAAGAAGATTGCACTTTAACTTTCATAATATAACCTTCCTACTTGGTGTACCAACCCAATACCTAAACACAATATGTGTAACCATATTGATTCCTTTCTTGCATGAGTGGTTACCATGTATTCAACTTCTATAGTTGAAAGTGCCACTACAGCCTGTCTTTTTCTCTTCCAACTAATTTCTCCTCCAAATAGGTTCAACACATACCCACTTGTAGATATTTTGTGATCTAGATATCCATCCCAGTCACTTGGGAACATGAGAAAAAAATTCACCAAAGTCACTTCCCTCTACCTAGGAATAACCTTTTTCTACTAACGGAGCTTTTTATTTCTCCACTTTTCTTTCTGCATTCAACTTATTCTTAAGCACCTTTTTTATTCCAATGGCCTTTCTTCCAGTTGGAAACTCAACGAGATCCCATGCCTCATTCTTATCCAAGGCATCCATCTCTTCAATCATGGCCTTCTTATAGAGTTTACTATCCTTTGAATTCACTTCTTCCCTAACAATCTTGGGATCATCATTAGTAATATATAAAGAAACATTTGCATGAAAATAGGGTGGACTATACCTTTATGGTTTCCTTATTTCCCTCAATGATCTCCTCAATACTGGAGTATGAGGTTCTTCTTCTCCTGATTCATATTCTTTCATTGTTTCAAATTTGTCATCATCCAGATCAAACTCTATTTTCTCATGTTCTTCTTTCCTTGGTAGCAATTATTGTTTGTGAACATCTTTAACCTATCTAAAAACAACATCCCGACTATATACAATCTTCTTAGTTTCTAGGTTCCAAAGCTTATATCCTTTCATACCATTTTTATAACCAATAAAGATACACTTTTTGTCTTTACTATCCAAATTACTCTTATTTTCCTTTGGAACATGTACATAAGCATCACAACCAAAGACTATGAGATTTTCAAGAGAGGGTTTCTTACCAATCCATACTTCATATGGAGTTTTTTCCACCAACACTGATTAGTGTGATCTATTTAACAGGTAACATGCATTACCCACTCCCTCTGCCCAAAATTCCCGTCCTAACCCGACACCACTGATCATGCTCCTTGATTTTTCCATTAACGTCTTTTTCATCCTTTCAACAACCCCATTCTGTTGAGGTGTGTATGGAGTACACTTTTTCCTTTCTATACCATACTTTTTACAGAACTCTTTGAATTCATTGCCACAAAATTATCCACCATTATTTGTCCTCAACACCTTTATTTTCTTCTCTGTTTGATTTTCTACCAAATCCTTAAACTCTTTAAATTTATCAAATACCGTATATTTCTTCCTAAGAAAATAAATCCATGTGTTCCTTGAGAAATCATCTATGAATGAAACATAATACACAGATTTACCTAGTGATGGAATAGGAACGGGTCCAAACACATCATTGTGTATCAACTCTAAGATCCCCTTTTCTATTGTAGCACCATATGGGAATCTTACTCAATTATGTTTACCATATATGCAATGTTCACATAAATCAAAATCCATGGGGCAATTAGACATACCTTCAACCATAAATTTACTGTGTAGTGTTTGAAGGCCCTTTTCTCCAATACATCCCAGTCTTTGATGCCATAGCATGTTATTCTTTCCAAGTACAATATGGATTTTGTATTCTTTATTTATCTGCTCAAGGACAACATAACTATTACACCAACAAGTATAAGTGATTCCCAACAACTTGTACAAAGTTCCACATCAAACTCCCCTCGTCAACACCATTGCACCTCTTGCAATTTTTCAAGTTCCCTTTCCCAATAAAGTGTCCACACCTGCATCATCCAACTTACTTACATATATTAGGCTCCTGTGTAGATCTGGAATGTGCATAACTGCAAGAAAAGTTTCGATCCTTCCATATTTCAATAATATCTTAACCCTTCCATATCCCATGATTTTGGTTGTCAAGTCATCTCCTAGGAAGACATCACCACCATCAAACTCTTCATATTCATCGAACCACTCCTTGTGAGGAGACATATGAAATGATGCACCTTATTCGATCAACCATACATCATGATCTGCATGTGTACCTGTAGACTCTAGGTAAACATCACCTTCTTCTTCTATGGAGGTTTTCACCTCTGTGGAAGAGGCATCATCAGATCCCTTTTCTTTATAAAATTTCTTAGACTTTCAATATTTCTTATAATTCCCATATTTACCACATGTCCATCATTTCCTCAAATATTTTCCTGCGGATTTAGACCTATATTTAGATTTATATCCCCCCCTCTCCTGAAGACATATTTGTATCCCTATCTTTGGGATGACCTATTAAAAATAAAGCATTTGTGCTATTATTGTCCATGTTTTTCCACTTCATCTCTTCTCATAACAAGGATTAAACTACATCCCCATACTTCAATGCAGATTGAGTGTTACTACCAATTGCTACAACCAGATTATACCAGGAGTCTCGAAAACAACATAACAAAGTAATACACTTATATTCTTATGCAAGTGTAATATTAATAGATCTAAGTTGACTTGCCAGAGTATTGAAGGAATTTAGATTCTATGTCATAGAATCTTCATCTTCCATCCTAAGATGATACAACTTCTTTCAAAGAAACAACTTATTTACCAAGGAATTTAACTGAGATTCCCCAACTTTTCCCATAATTCCTTGGCTTTAGATTCTCTCAACACATTCAATAAAACCAAATCAGCCAAGAAGAGTTGAATCATACTCCTTTCTCTTCTATCCATCTTCTCCCAATATTCTTTCGACATACCAGTAGATTGAGTACTAGTAGTTTGTGTACCAATGGTTTGTGTACTAGCAGTTTGTGTACCAGTAGGTTGTGTACTAGTAGGTTCTGTACCAGGATCCACAACGATACATTGTTCTTTGTCTACAAGAAGGTCCTCCATATTGAGCTTCCATAGCTCAAATTTTTTACCATTGAACTTCTCAATCTTAATTCTAGAACTATTTTTCATTATGTTTCAACACACGAAACACCACTACAAATATCCCACTGAACCCAGGTTTATCATACACCCAATACAAACTTGATCTATCAATACTAAGCCAAACCCTTAGTGACAAAGGTGTCCCCCTAGAACCAAAAACATATTATGATACCACATGTAATTTTTAAACCTATGAATTAACGCAATGCATACATATTCATAAGAAAAATTGAAATTAATCAATGGCTCATACACATAGTACACAAATATTTATGTTGGAAACCCTTAATCAGGAAAAACCATCCTTCCTTGGTGCCACACCTCTCAACTCTTAATTGTATTAATTTAACCATTCATAATACAATATATACAAAATTTTAGGTATTTTGCAGCTACCAAAACCCTAATCTCTTAATCTGAGATTAATTTAGAAAACCTCTAAAAGTAGAAAAAAACACTAAACTAGCAACAACCACCCCCAAAACAAAATTGGGGTGTTGTCATGGAGTTGAATTCTCTGTGTAATAAGTGGAAGGAATCCCCCCCCCCAGGAAATCTAACGCACACACATGCAAAGAATATAACACATACGCAACATACACAACTTGCACACCAACTCTTTCTTTCCCTTTATTGCAAATATTTCAAGTTGTTACATGTAGATTAATTCTTCCAGGTCCTTGTGTAGGAATGTTTTCTTCACATCCATTTTCTCTATCTAAAGATCAAATGTTGCAGCTAGAGACATTAGTAATCTAATAGAATTTAATTTTTCAACAAGAGATAAAACCTCCCCAAAGTCAACTCCCTCAACTTGAAAATACATTTTCGCTACGAGTCGATATTTGAACATATTGACTTGACCTCCTACATTCAAAATTTTTTGAACACCCACATTCTATCGACAGTTTCCCTTCCATTATATAGCTCAGCCAAATCCCATGTCGCATTCTTGTGCAAGGATTCCATTTCTTCAACAATGGACTCCTTCCAAATTTTACCCTCTATCGAGTTGACTTCCTCCATGACCAACTTGGTCTCATCATCAGTAGAAAATAACACAAACACAAAATGAAAATCAAGTGGACTATACCTTTCATATGGTTTCCTTACTCCTTTATACCTCCTTACAACCAGAGTAAGATATTCCACCTATTCATTTGATTCAGTCCACTTAACTGAATCATGTTAATCATTCCTCAACTCAAATACCAACTTCTCTAGTTCTTTCTTCATTTGAGCCTCTTCAATCCTAGAAGTTTCTTTGACTTCCATAAATACCACTTCTTGAATATAAATTGTTTTCCTCAATACCAAATCCCACAACTCATATCCTTTCATTCCATCCTTGTACCTGATAAAAATACACTTGACTACCTTATTGTCAAGCTTCTTCCTATTTTCCTTGTGAACATGCACAAATGTATCATAGCCAAAAACTCTAAGATGTGAAAGTCAAGGATTATTACCAAACCATGACTCAATTGCCTCTGCCTAGAATTATATATCGAGCCCAAAACTACTAAGCATCCTCCCTACCTTTTCCATCAACATCATGTTCATTCTCTTGGAAAATCCATTATGTTGTGGGGTATATGGAGTGTTATTTTGGTGTGTTATGCCACATTTCTTGTAGAACTACTCAAACTCTTTACCACATAATTCACCTCCATTGTTATCTCTCAACACCTTGGTCTTTTTCTCTGTTTGGTTTTCCAAAAGAGATTTAAACTCTTTGAACTTACTAAAAACCTCATATTTCTTCCTTAGGAAATCCAAGTCTTCCTGGAGAAATCATCTATGAAGGAAACATAATACAAATATCCACCTAGTGATGGTACTAATATATGCCCAAACATGTCACTATGTATCAAATCCAGGATCTATTTTTCCCTTGTATCTATGTATGGGATTCTCACATGATTGTATTTTCCATATATGCAATGTTCACAAAAATCGACTTCTAAATTAAAATATGGAAAACCTTAGACCACACCTTGTTGTGCATAAAACCTTATACCATACCTTTGTTGTGCATAGCTCAAAGTAGTTTTTCCCCAATATGTCCCATCCTTTGGTTCCATAACATGGTTAGGTAGACTAAACAATGAACAGTCGATTATGTTGTATTCGATTCAACCCAGTTCAAGTTGAGTTGAATTTAGAGACAACAATGTTGTTGCATCCAATTGAGTCAACACTCCCCAATAATTTGTACAGGGTTCCAATCCAAACTCCTCTCATTAGTACCATTGCTCCCATGACCATTTTGCATGAATCCTTAAGAAATAAATTATGCACACCTGCATCACTCAATTTGCTAACAGATATTAGATTTCTTTCCAAACCCAAAATATGTAGCACACTTGGAAGGGTTCTACTCCTCCCATCTTGTAGAATAAGTTGGACTCTTCCTCACCCAATAATTTTGGTTTTTGATTCATCCCCCAAGAATACATCTCCTCCTTCATATCTCTCATACTCATAGAACCAATCCCTATGATGTGTCATATGAAAATATGCACCTAATTCAATCAACCAAATTTCATGCTCTGATTGTGTACTAGTTGACACCAGATACACACCTCCTCCTTTGTTTGGAGAAATATTTCATTCAGTCAACTGATTTCCACTAGATCTATAACTTTTCTCACCATCCTTCGACTTGAAATCCCTTTTATAATTCCCAGCTTTACTTCACTTCCAACATCTTCTCGTCAACTAAACCAGGGATTTAGATCTTCCCTTCGACTTAGACCATCTATTGCGCCTCTTTCGTCACCTTAGTGAGAAAAATATTGGTGATTGCAAGATTAGTTGGGTTTGCTAAGCAGGACAGCTGTAAGGAAAAGGGTTAGAGAAA
>ML793587.1:651785-662662 GCA_009831015.1 Picea engelmannii
AGCCACCCAGTCGAATCCAATCCAAATTTGAGTGTCAAATCAACTTGGAAGCTGAACTAGGAGTGGGTGGGAGGCCGGCCACTCTCATAAATGCATCGTTTCTCAGGTGCGCGGATATTTGCGACAACAGTCGTGCATCGTGTGCATGTCCATGATTTCTGCATTTATCTTTTGCACATGTGCGCGTGTGCCCTGTGTCTTCATAAAGACTTTTAATTTTTTCACTAGTTGTATAGTTTTTTACCCTTTGGAAATGCTTTTGTGGTAATGTTTGTCCATGGGTGACCCCATAACTTTTTGACGATGTTGAATTCATGTAACCATTTGTGGATTAAATTTCAGTGATAACAGATGCCCCCTGATGGATAAGGTTAGGAGCATATGTATAGCCGAAATCCATCAATGTTTCTTCTACTGAGAGTTGTGCTGTAAGAGAGAGCGATAGTGGGGTTGTTAAGAGTTACCCATTGGAGGGACAAGGGAACCTATAGAACACAACCTTCCATAAGGTGTGTAAAAATAAACTATGTACAAATGAGGCGGGCATGCCCCATGCTCGTGTCATGTAACTCAAAAAGGAATGAAGTGTTGATGTAGACAACTATAGTGCCCTCGGGGGCGGTCGTGATAAAGGTGGAAGACAATTATGTGGAGGAACATGCTCTGAACAATAGGTAGCGATATCTATAAGAAGTATCATGGATTTTGTAGGCATTGATAGACCAGCCAAGTTCAGAGGTCTTCGGAAAGTATAAGAAATAACTGCAATAGTCACAAAGTAAGACCCACCGTAACATGAGAAAGTGTTGACATCGAATGTTATGGGGGCCAAAGATAACAAGGGGCAATTGTGGTTCTCCCTATGTCATCTGATATCTCTCATGAGAAATGTAATGAGAGTCAAGATACTGTCTCCCTTTTGGAAAACTGTGTTGTTGTCGACAAAAGGGGGACGCGACTCCCAGAAGCGAAGGGCTTTGTGAAATCTACTAGGTGAGGTTAGGAATGGGAAGAGGTACACGGATGAAGTCAAGGTGTAGGAAGACTCAAGACGACCCTTGGTTGGGGTATATGTGAGGTAAAAGTGGATGCAAACATTCAACAAGGTCAAGTGTTAGGGGGACAATAAGACAGGGGATAAGTTGTGCCAGAGGCAAGACAAAGTGAACAAACTCAGAGGGCAGAGGTAACTAGCCTGTGGGATACTCTGAATAAATGGATGATGTCATCAAGGGTAGATGATAAGTAGTTCCCCAACCAAGGGAGACATGGGTTTCTTTTTCCAAACCAGGAAGAAGGTCGCCAAAGGTGATGACAAAAAGGTATGGAAATGTGGGAAATAAAGGCATTTGTACAATAAATAAAGAATAATTTGGGATAAGTGTACAAATACAAAAATGGGTGCCCCGATGTAATATGGTTGGCCCTGGTAGGGCACAATTTTCTTGGAAAACTGGTGGAGGGTGGGGGGCCCTTTGGTGGGTTTCTGTATGAGGTAGGTGAAACGAAGGGAAATTTGCAGAGGGGCAAACTGATTGTGGATGAAATGTAGGGTTCATGATACTGTGGAGGTGCAGTCAAAAATAGAACCATGAAGAGATAATCTGGGAGTCCGTTTGGAAATCTATAAAAATGAGGAGAAGCAGTATGTGGTTGATTCGCGACATGATGTAAGACTATTGGGACTCCCCTCCCTAAAGGGTTTTGAAAAAAAAGCATGAGTGTAAAAGGTGCAAAAGGGTGTTATGAATGGGACAACTCATGTGGGTAAGAGTGATACTGGGTGACAATACCAAAGATGCAAATGGAGGTGTTGGTTTTGCAGAGCCGGAGATGGGGATCCTAGAGGCACATGTCAGAGGGTGTGACTGGGGATGATAATGAGATTCAGAGGGAAAGACTACATGCCAGTGCTGAGTGTATACCTTAATGGGTTGCGTTGATGTATGTGTTACACATTATTTTCATCATCCCTATGACCGTTAATGATGTAAACCTATTTGTTTCCTTCAGAGGGGCCAGTGGCCTGAGTTCCTAAAGAGAGAAGGGAGAAGAACTTTTCCTGAGAAAAGAAGTTGCATTTTCCTATGTAAAAACCTTATAAAAAGGAAGTTCGTAGGCTGCCTATGTATTAGGGTGTGAGAATGCCTGATTCTCGCAGGCTCCATCATAGCTACGGTGCGAACAGTTCGTAGATTGCACTATAAGCAGGGTGCGAGAATGCTTACACGTGGGAAAAACGAGTGTTTTCTTGAATCTTCTAGAAGGAGAAACTTCCATGGTGAGGTGGCATCCAAATGGTTTGGATATTACTCGCTTTAATGATTTAGTGGGATCATCCTAACCTTCTCACCTTATCCTCTTCAACTTATAAAAGGAGAGGAGCTCTCATGGAGAAGGGGTTTTTGAGCTTGTTAGCTTTGGTTGGCTTGGAATTATTAGCTTGGTTGAAGTGGCTTTGAGATTTTCCTTTGTCAAGATAGATTGTGAATATTATTAGATCTATGCTCTCAGAATTCTTGGAGTGAAAGTGTGTGGGGAACAAAGAACAGTTGGAAGGGACCTTATGACATCAAGGCCATGGTTGTAATCTCTCTTTCACATTTAATATGATACAGTAATATGATTCTTTCCTATAAATATTGTTGTGTTTTATTGTATGATTCCTTGATCACGTACATAGGTTTATATTGAGTTTATGCTATTGCTATCACTTTGGTTGGTTGCATTCTTTTGCAGCATCATCATTGTATGATCATTGGAACGGAGCTAGGATGGCGATGACGAGAGGAAGCGACATTTAAATGGTATGTCACTCATCCCTCTTTAGTTAGTAAATTCAATATCTAAAACTTAAGGAAAGCATCATGTTCTGGTGTGTTTTGTTCTAGATCTAGGTGGATATAGGGAGATCAGTTAGTGTTCGCACCTACCGATTTGTCCGATAACAAAATTGGCGACTCTAATGGTTGTTTTCCAAATTGGCGACCATACCTAGTTAGTCTAGTTTCCCTTCCTTTGATTTCTTGTTTTTTGGTTTCTGACTCTGTGGGACATCCATCCAGACTCTTTGGATCTAGAAGTTCACTTAGATTCCCTATCCTTTTTCAAAATTTTCTTTGATTACAGACATTCTCGCACTGTACCTATCTGTGGACTATGAGAATCATTGATGTTCGCACCATGCTGTTAGGTTCAGTGTGAACTTCTCGCACCCTACCAATGTCTAGCCTGTGAGAATACCTAATTCTCACACTGCACTATACTGCTAGGCTGCGAACTTGTTTGTAAACTTTTTGGATTGGGTCTTGTCATCTTTTGATAACCCAGTTTTTCTTTGATCAGTTGGATTGAGATTTTAGAGCCTATATTGATCTGCTTACAGTCTTCTTGGCATCCTTTGAGTTTCTTTTAGCCACTTTTTCTTTGTTTGGTTTTGAAGGATTAGTCTCTTTCTTTGAGTGTCTTTCAATTACAAAGCGTGTGTTTTCTTTAGAATTGTTTAGGGAAAGATCAGATTCCTTCTGAATAGTTTTCTTTAAAAGAAAACTTTTAGTTTGGGTTTCTTTGTTTTAACAAAGTTCATTATTGCTTTTAGTGAAATTTTTGAAACACAGAGATTTAATTTCTTTCTTTATATTAGATTGGGGGAATCCTTGCATTTGAAGTAGCGAAATTGCATGATTCTTGGCATTTTTTGATCTTAAATTATGAAAAAAATTGGGGGGGCCATGAATCGTGCATTGGTGTACAGTACCTTTTTCTCATTTCTTGAGAATCTTGATATTGATGATTTTAATATATTTTGGGACATTGTGCATATGGGAATGATAAATGTTTTCTCCTTCTCGTAGCATATTTTTCATCGAAATGAAAAGATTGCATCTTCATATCTTTGCATAATTTTTGAGTCAGTCGAAACACCATATTGTCCACGCCATTTTCCTTTTGAGTAACAACAACCATAAAATAAAGCGCTTATAAAAATTGATTAGACATTTTTATATTTTCTAGTAGCAAACCTACATTAGATTAGTTGTAGGGATTTGGGATAGGTGTGAAAGATAACTTTCCAAAGTTGCAAACAAACATAGAATATTGAGTTAGGGAGCATTTAAATCCACTTATTACATTTTTTCATGGGAAGCCCTTCTAACACAAGGGTCAATCACGAGGTCGCATTGAGACTAGCAGAGTTACTCACTCTTCTTTGTTGGTCTTGGTGTAGAGATTGCATGAATTACGGGGGTCACTTGAAGGTATACCCACAATGATGAGTGGAAGCCTCTCAAGTTGATTTCGGGCTAGATACCGTGCCCTTGCGTGTGGATCGGACTGTCGACTATCCCCCCAGGATTTATTGTTGTCAGTGGTAACCTTAGTGGCCTATCTATTTAGGGTCTTTACACAAGGTGACTGTGGAGGGGCAAGTCGTCACGGTACCTGGAATCGACGTTAGCCAAACTCACTCGGGCTCCTTGGAGGGTATACCCACGATTATGTGTGGGATCTTGCACCAGGGTGTAAGTCCGTTAAGAAGGTCGTCAATGTAACTTTTCCACCTGCTCTATCTCAGCCCCTTCTTACATTGTTCCCGCGATGTTGGATTTCATCACCAACTAGTGCGTTCATTGTGAGAAGGTTTTGTTTGCTTGCTTTCTTACTAGATTTTTAGCGTGTGCTGTTTGTTTTCCCTAGTGGACTCTAGATTGGATTTTTGTTTTTCATGGCGTCAATTCTCGAAATAACCAATGAAGGAACCCCTGCTCCAGGGGAACCTTTTTTTTTTCCTTCTTATGGGAACATTGGTCCTCCTCACATCACTACTTTGAGCCTTCCAGGTCTCACAATTGGATTACTAGTATGGTTGTTTTCCACTCAGGTAATCCCGAATACAGTTAGTGCTTCAGTCACAAGCACTTCCCCCCAAGAGAATCAACCTCATGTTGATCCTTCACCATCTTCACCAATAAGGTCTTCTTCGCCTTCTTCTCTTGCAAGCTCACCTTCTGTTTCATCTTCTTCGTCGAGTGAAAGTTCTGAAGCTAGTAACCCGGTGAATAAGAAGAAGAAGAAAAGGAAGATTAAGAAGAAGAAAGATAAACAAGGGTCAAAAATTCCGACCGTTGTCAAACATGTTGGAAAACAACCAGTTACTGTTAATCATGCTGGGAGTGTTGATGATGTCAAGATCACCCAAACAACCCGTAAGCCCAAGTACCCTTGCAGGATTTGTAAGGGTAGCCATCTTCTTAAGGAATGCCTTGGTCTATCCAAGGTTATAGAAGCATGGTCTACACATCCTCCCCAACCTATGTCGTTATCCTCTGAACAACATTCTAATGACTTCTCATCAACTAGTCACGATACCATTGGGAAGAAGAAAAGTAGAGCCAAGTTCTCATGTATATTATGCAAAGGGGGTGATCTCACTCACCTTTTCCATCGTATGGATGAAGCCTCAAAATTCCTGGAAGACATGACTATTTCACAGCCTCAACTTCGAGATTCTTATCGCAAGCTTTCTCTTAACCCACCTACAGTTGATGGAATGATCAATCCGGTTCCCCTGTAGGTCAGTCTGGTTGATCAAGTGGTCAATCTAGTCATGTCTTTGGATGAACCAGTAGACCAATTGGTTGATCCGATCCCATCCTCGGTCAACCCCACTCTCTCGTTAGAGAGTGAAACCCAAGCAGTCGATCTGTTTCCACCTGTCGACCCCATTCTCCCCTTGGAGAATGAAACCCAAGTGATCGATCTGATCTCATCATCGATCGATCCTACTCTCCCGCTAGAGAGTAAACCCAATACTGCCCATGTTTTTCTCATTGATACAGACTTTGTCGTGTCATGGGGTATTCCTCCTTCTCCCTTGAAACTCCCTCCAAGTAATGAGGCCATTCGTTTTGATTGGGGTGTGCTAACTGGACCTCGTCTTCCCTCTCACATTCCTTTCCAGATTACAGTACAGGTTTGTGGTCGAGACATTCCTCAGACACTGATAGATGAAGGTTTGTCTGTTATTATTTTGTCCTCTATTGCTTGGCAGGCTTTGGGTTGTCCTCCACTTGCGACGGTTACGCAGAATCTGTTATCTTTTAACAGAAGAACTAGTCAATCTTTAGGGACCCTTCCCCAGTTTCCTATAACTTTGGGAGGGAAAACTGTCTTTATTGACGTTATGGTAGTCCAAGACCCCTTAGATTTCTCTTTACTCCTTGGGTGAGATTATGTCTATGCCATCAAAGATATTGTGTCTACTCTTTTTCGTGTGATATCTTTCCCTCATGATGGACGAGTTGTGACTGTTGATCAAATTTCATTCATTGACCCCGCCTGGATTGCCTCCCTGAATGGTTATTATATGCAGATGGTTTTTCCCCCACCACAGGTCAATTATGTGGCATTGTCACCCATGGATTCAAATTCTGATGAATTAGATCCAGTACTTGACATGGTGATCTCTTCGATAGGTTTGTTAGAGCCTGATCTCTTTACTCCTGTCATGACCCTCGACATGGTTTCCTTCCAGAGTGTGTTTCTTCCTTCCAGTGAAGACCTCTTGGAATCCATGACCGAGTTTTGTCCCTTAACATGGTGTCATTCCAGAGCATTGTCTTCTTGGAAACCATGATCAAGAAGAAATCCGAGGATAGTTTTTGCGTCTCTGAGGCAACCTCGTTCAAAAATGAAACAGAGGTCTTTGAGCATGGTTTTTTTATTTCAAGCTCGTTAAAAAATGAAACCACTTCTGAGGATAGTTTTTCATCTCTGTGGCAACCTCGTTAAAAAATGAAACAGAGGTTACGAGCATAGTTCATTTTTCTGTGTGAAGCTCGTTAAAAAATGAAATAGTTTTCCCCCTCTTTGTTTGAGTCAAGTCTTTCGTCTAGTATTTGAAGCTTCATTTCCTTCGCCTTTGTTGTTGGATGAAATGAATCTTAGGGGGAAATACTTCCAGCCTCTGGACTTCATGCTGAAGTAGAGCTGCTAGTTTCTTAAGCTGGGGACTAAGTACCAACCATGCGTTGGGAAGTTGCAAGCATAGTTTTCTATGGTTCAAGCTTGTGTAAAAATGAAACCACTTACCTCAAGCATAGTTTCCTCTGGTTCAGGCTTGTGTAAAAATGAAACCAGGTTCAAGCATAGTTTTGTTTAGTTTTTAATCTTGTGAAAACAATAAAATCTATCCCAAGCATAGTTTTGTTTTGTTTTAAAGCTTGCGTAAAAATGAAAACAATCTCAAGCTTAGTCTTTGTTCTTTCTCATGCTCGTAAATACATGAGAATAAGTTATCGAGCTTAGTCTCTGTTCTTTCTCGTGCTTGTAAATCAATGAGAATGTAACCGAGTATATTTTTATCACTTTTTCGGACTCGTAAAGGTTATATGAAAAAGGAACCCACTAGAGTTCCCTTTAAGCTCTTTTCAGACTCTCTAAGCATGAAAAGATTTCCGAGCGACCTTGTTCTTTTCACGCTCGTTAAAGTATTTGAAGAAAGTGTCTGTTGGGAGATAGTTTATCTCTTTTTCGGCCTCATCAGACTACTTTACGAAAAAGGAACTGAGAGAGTTCTCTTTTAAGTGTTTTTTCAGACTATATAATCATGAAAAACCTTCGAGTTTTCTATCTTTGGACTCGTTAAACAAACATCGAAAGGCCCATATGGGACCGAACCACTCCTTCCTAGGGTTCATTAAACATACTTCGAGGGACTCATCCGAAGGATAAGCTTATATCAACAAGCATATGTTATCCTCATCAAGCTTGCGTAAAAATAAAGAGGTACTCGCCAGAGATGGTGGGGGAAAAATTGGGAAAGAAATGTATCTAAACCTATATTCTTTGGAAGAGTCACTTTTGAACATGACACCCTTTCACTCGCATTGTGTCTAGGTTGGAAAATCCACTTGTCTCCTGATCATACTCCTATAAGATTACAAATTGGTCTGTGATCCTTGTTGTTGAGTCAATATTTCCAAGACAGTTGTTGTGTCGTCAATATGTTCAAAAAATAAGTTCAACCCAGAAAGCCTTCTATTGTGTTGGCCATTTCTACAGTCTTTAATCCTTCTATTGCATCAGCCATCCCTGAGTCAGTCCTGAATCACTTGTTACTCTGATCTACATCAAATCTTGTTACTTGTTTCATGCCATTGATGGGGGATACATTAAGGCCCTCCTATGACGAGTCTTTTCCTGTCGACTTCAACTCATTATCCAGGAATTAGACTTAGAAATTAATTGGTACCTTGGAACTTGCATGCCTCAATGGCAGGTTTCCTCGCTTTCAACTGTGGGTTTTCATTATTGATCCCTGGTCGAGAGATTCCGCCGAGTGTTTGACTTTAGCTCATTTATTCACATTCGTTGGATTGTACTAGTGTACCTTGGGAGTCATTGGCATTAATGGTGATTTCCCTCGCATTTGTTAATGGTATACACTAATGATCGGTAATCAAGTGGTTTCTACCATGTTCGACTTCAACACATGTATTCGCATGGTTAGATTCGTACTATAGAGTGATAGAGATAAAGACCCTGGATATTTTTCTGACAGATCCAGGTTGCGTTGGAGTATATTCAGTGTATTGTTGCATAGATCCACATTGTATGTCTGGTGGCTATGTTCAAATTTGAGTCTTTAACACATAGATCCACAGTGTATTTTTGGTGGCTATGTTCAAATTTGAGTCATATTGGCATGGATCCACAGTGTATGTTTGGTGGCCATGACCTATCTTACTTGACATGGATCTTTGCATGTCGGAATTTATGCTTTGAGTCATTTGTATTCTGAGTATGGGAATGCCTACCTCAGTGATGATATATTATTGTATTGTATTTCCTTGTTTGTTGGCAAGTTTCCGACCGACTGTTTCTTGTTCCCTACACACACTCGACAAAGTATTTCAGCTATCACTTTGTTCTAACTTCATACTTTGGGGGGCTCTTTGTTACACATTATTTTCGTCATCCCTATGACCGTTAATGATGTAAACCTATTTGTTGCCTTCAGAGGGGTCAGTGGCTTGAGTTCCTGAAGAGAGAAGGGAGAAGAACTTTTCCTGAGAAAAGAAGTTGCATTTTCCTGTGTAAAAATCTTATAAAAAGGAAGTTTGCAGGCTGCCTATGTATTAGGGTGCGAGGATGTCTGATTCTCACAGGTTACATCATAGCTAGGGTGTGAATAGTTCATAGATTGCACTATAAGAAGGGTGCGAGAATGCTTACACGTGGGAAAAATGAGCGTTTTCTTGAATCTTCTAAAAGGAGAAACTTCCATGGTGAGGTGGCATCTGAATGGTTTGGATCTTACTCACTTTCATGATTTAGTGGGATCATCCTAACCTCCTCACCTTATCCTCTTCAACTTATAAAAGGAGAGGAGCTCTCATGGAGAAGGGGTTCTTGAGCTTGTTATCTTTGGTTGGCTTGGAATTATTAGCTTGGTTGGAGTGGCTTTGAGATTTTCCTTTGTCAAGATAGATTGTTAATATTATCAGATCTATGCTCTCAGAATTCTTGGAGTGAAAGTGTGTGGGGAATGAAGGACAGTTGGAAGGGACCTTACAAAATCAAGGCCATGGTTGTAATCTCTCTTTCACATTTAATATGATACATTAATATGATTCTTTCCTATAAATCTTGTTGTGTTTTATTGTATGATTCCTTGATCACGTACATAGGTTTATATTGAGTTTATGTTATTGCTATCACTTTGGTTGGTTGCATTCTTTTACAAGATCATCATTGTATGAGCATTGGAATGGAGCTAGGATGGCGATGGTGAGAGGAAGCGACATTTAAATGGTATGTCACTCATCCCTCTTTAGTTAGTAAATTCAATATCTAAAACTTAAGGAAAGAGTCATGTTCTGGTGTGTTTTGTTCTAGATCTAGGTGGATCTAGGGATATCAGTTAGTGTCTGCACCTACCGATTTGTCCGATAACAGAATGATGACCAAGTACCTGCACACTTGAAAACCAAATACCCAACGTGAACAATATCTGAAGAGAATTGAACATACAAGAATTTATTGGATAATTTTGAACATGAGCATGCATACCTGGTCGGAGTATGAAAAAAAATGGTGCCCCGGGGTCTCAGGATGAAAAGTGGCTCGGGGACTGTCGTGATGTAGATGATGGGATGTTGATCTCGTGGCTAAAGATGGATCGAGGAATGGACACCCGGAGCTCCCAGAATGGTGAGTGGAAGTTTGGCGAAAAGGCCTATATATAGTTGTAGGGCCCACATTGCCACCTCATTTGTACTTGCTACTATAGTGACTGAATGAGAAGTATTCAAAGGATATTTGGAGATTCTGTTCGACAACATAGGTATTCCAACAGAGGACGAACACCTTCAGTAACCACTCACATAACCATATCAAAGATCAACACACCGATGTTTTCACGTGCTAAAACCTCTACGGGGAAACATACACGGCCCCAGCCAACGCGACCACTTGGAGCAGTTTATTAATGAAAAGAAAAAGATTACAGAGAGATTTTACAAGAGAGTTTCTCACAATCGATCATCGGCAAATGACCCTCCATGCTCTTTAAATAGAGATCATGGGCCAATCGNGTGTTAAGCCACGGATCAATGGTCGTTAAGATCGAGGAGAGTATGAACCGTCGGATCACTCTATGTCGGGAACATATCGTGACCATTGGATTGCCTAACTACAAATGCATACTAATGCATACTAAAGAAACACACATTTACCTAATGACATATTAGACCAAGTAGATCTTAACTAACTCCTAAGTGTCTAAATATCCTAACATCTCCCCTTAAGAACAACTTGGGATAGGATTGAAGGATTTACAATAATGACACAATAGGAGAAGGAAGGAGGCATTA
>ML793587.1:666163-686847 GCA_009831015.1 Picea engelmannii
TTGAAACATCTGGACTCATCATGACCATCTTTATTACAAAAGTTGCAATGTTTGTTAGTATTCTTTTTATATTTTGATCCTTTGTCACCATTAGGAGCTGAATCTATCTGAGCGGGTTTGGGACCCTTAGGTTGTTTGTTGTTCTAGCGAGGATGTTGCTTCTTGGGATACTTGGGTTTATCTTTCTATTGGGAAACTAAGGCTTTGTTTGAGGTACCTGTAGTGTTGATCACTCCAAGTTGTAGAAGCTTATCTTCCTCTCTAATCAAAGAAGTACAAAAGGACTCAAGAGTGGGTTCTACATAAGATTTCCCTAGAGCCACTTTCATGGCATAAAAGGTAGATACAAACCCAAAATATGCACTACCTAGCTTAGAAAGAATAAGATACATGCAACGCTCTTCCTTCATTGTTATCTTACATTCTTCACATAAAAGTCTGAGTGTTTTAAACTTAGATAGATAGTCTCCAAGGCAAGAAAAATCACTTGGACTCAAGGTTAGTATTTGATTTTCTAAATGTTGTGCTCGAATAATATTGAGTTTACCAAACACAGATTCAATCTTGTCCCAAGCGGCTTCGGGGTTATCAATTCCTTGAAGATGGTACCTTAGATCAGGAGATATGGACATTCCAATTAGTCCACGTGCTTCATCATTCCTATTATCCCATTTGTCTTTCTTATCATCATTAGTGGGGGTTGTTTCCGTTCCCATGGTAATCCGGTACAGGCCTTTACTTATTAATAAATCTTCCATATGGGATCTCCATTGGAAGTAGTTGTTGTTGGTAAGCATGACATTACTTGTAGAAGCCATATTAAATATGTAGATAATGCAGATTTAAAAACTGAAACTAATGATCTAGATGGAAAGATCTCGAAAAGTTGTGCGGTTTTAAAAAAACGACACTGAAAACGGACTTTCGATGTGAGAGTTATGCCCCTTTTAAGAAAGGCATAAACGGTAACCAAATAACCACGTGATAGTGTAAGCTACTTTATCAAGTGATCCACTTTTATAAAGAGAAGTGGGGATAACTTTTACAATGAGGTTACCTTATAACAGAAAAGTTGCATGCAAAATAACTCTAAAATAAAATATAAAGCTACTTATAGTGATTCACTTTTATACTTAAAGTGAAATGCACTTTACAATTTTTAGCATGGACTTTTTCAAAAAAAGTAACAAAAGAGAGACTTGAACTCAAGACCTCTTACTTAATAAGGCAAGTTTTAACCAACTGGTCTAGCAAAACATATTGTAATGTTCAGAAGGAGGATTGGGGTTGTTGTTGTTGTTGTTATTGTTGTTGTTGAAGACGGCCTTGGAGAGCATGCTCCCAAAAAACTCTTTTCACACAAGAAAAAAATTTCGCTTCTCGATGACAACAAGGGTTAGATCTCGGTTAGCTTACCCGGAATATGCACCTTTTCCTATTTGTTTCTGATTTTCAGAGATTGAACAAGGCATGGGGCAAAGAGCATATGCAGATCTAAAATAGTAGCAGCCCGAAAAAAAAAATACAAACCGAAATAAAATCAAAACTTTGCAAAAATTTAAAAATGCGTATTCAAACTTTATACCTCCGGATTCTGACTGTAATGGCCGTATCTTGGGAAAACGAAAACCTTTTCGAGTGAAAAAAAAAGTGTTCCTAAATGAAAAGCATGCTCCGGACGCAATGGAACAGTCCTTTCAGCCCATAAATGTACAGAAATGCCAGAAAATGGAGATGAGGCAACTCGGCTTCACGATCTCGATCTACAATAGGAGCGGGTCTTCAAACATGCTCTGATACCATGTTCAACAACACAGGTATTCCAACAGAGGACGAACACCTTCAGTAACCACTCACATAACCAGATCAAATATCAACACACTAATGTTTTCACGTGGTAAAACCCCTACGGGGAAACATCCACGGCCCCAGCCAACGCGGCCACTTGGAGCAGTTTATTAATGCAAAGAAAAAGATTACAGAGAGGTTTTACAAGAGAGTTTCTCACAATCGATCATCGGCAAATGACCCTCCATGATCTTTAAATAGAGATCATGGACCAATCAGGTGTTAAGCCACAGATCAATGTTCGTTAAGATCGAGGAGAGTATGAAGCATCGGATCACTCGATGTCGGGAACATATCGTGACCGTTGGATTGCCTAACTACAAATGCATACTAATGCATACTAAAGAAACACACTTTTACCTAACGACATATTAGACCAAGTAGACCTTAACTAACTCCTAAGTGTCTAAATATCCTAACAGATTCTGGGAGAACGAGGCATTTGATCGAGGACCAGCGAGCTTACGGTTAGTAGTCTGATCATCCTGTATAGAATTAGGGTTTCCTTTTTTAGGTAGGGCCTGTACAGAGGGCCGTATAGGGGATTTTAAGTGTGTGGGCTCCCACGTGCACGGGCGATCCAGAAGTATGTGCGCACAAGTACAAGCCTATCCACCGGATAGGCACGCATGGGGGCACCTATAAGGGGGAAAAAGGCGGGCATTATGTGCGTGCCTATTAGCTATACAGCCGCAAATGTGTGAGTGTCTGTGTATTGGACAGGCGCACTTTGATGTGTACCTATGTTCATGATAGAGGCACATGAAGGCACCCCTATAGGTTGAGAAGGTGCACATGCAAGTGTGCCTGAAGGATGGACAGGTGTGCTAGAGTGCACACATGTCTAGTGGACAGGCGCGCATACATGTGCGTCTGTGGAGTGAATAAGCGCACATGAGTGTGTGCCTGTGGGTTAAACAGTCATGCCTTTGAGGCAAGGTTAACGAGTGTAAACTTATATTTTTAATGTTGTTTATGGTCCATGTGGCTGACCTAGGACTATTTTATGTGGTTGTAGGAGATCATTTTCCATGATGCCCGTTGGTTGGCGAGAGTGGGATTGGTCCCAACTGAGAGATGTTATGGCTATTGAGGAGATGGGGGTTCGTGTGACTTTTCCAGCCTCTGGGATACTGAAGTTCTTTGAGTTCCCATTGATACGAGCTCAGGAGTATCTCCTGCAGTTTCTTATCCAGATGTGGATTCCAGACCTGCATTGTTTCATGGTGCGGGGAGAGCAGATTGCCTTCACTCTAGTGGAGGACATATATTTTTTGACTAGGCTCCCGTTTCAGGGAACCCCCCTACCGGCGGAGTCGGTGTTACCTAGGTATGTGACACTAGTGATAGTGGGCTGGAGGTTCTGTTCGGGGGCAAACTTTATGTCTGGCTCTGTTGTGAGAATTTGGGCGATGGATGCTCTAGCACATCTCTATATAGCAGCGATGATTGTGAGAGTGTATGGGTCCCTAGCTACTCAGCAGATCAATGGTGGTCAGCTGTGTGTGATGGAGAGGGTATTGGTTGGTGAGCACTTCGCCTAGGGGCTTACACTGCATGCCAGTATGGTAGGGTAGTTGAACCATTGTCGGTCTACTGATACAGGAGAGTTTTCCTTTGGGTCCATCCTAGTGGCCTAGTTTATGGAGAGGGTGCCTATGTTGCACCCTAGGATTTTATTGGGCATTCCTGGGGTGCGAGAGCCGCAACTGAGGTGGTGGTCAACTATTTTACTTTGCCACGATAGTGGCGATGGTGGCCACTTCTTTATAGCTGAAGTGGCACAGGTGTGGAAGCAGGTGCTGCAAGTGATATTGCAATTCCCATATGCTGGTGTTGACTTCCAGGAGGATCCAGACATGGCATTACCCCAGGGGAGGTTTTTGACCATCGAGGTATGTTGATGAGTTTTATATATATGTTTTTTGAGATAGCATGACATATGTATATGATATAGATGTTGATACTATCGTTTGGTTGTTTTTATGTGCAGATGTGGCACCTCGCGGGTGCGAGGTTGAGTTGCTGAGAGCATCGGCTCGCTAGGATTCAGAGAGACCGTCGCGGGGAGGGAAGAGGGTAGGAGAGAGACGTCAACATGAGGACACCGAGGAGAGACCAGCTGAGCCTGAGAGAGAAACAAGGAGATGCTAGTTTGATGACCCAGGTGTCGGTCCATCACATGCTCCTCCACGGATGTCGTAGTGGATTTTGAGGATATATGCCATTGCCTGGAGTTGGTGCTACAGGGCGTGCCTGAGGGCATGTGGTCGCATATCCAAGACAAAGGCATCCTGGAGCAGTGTGTGGGGATTATGCTACCATGGAGGGCTATGGTAAGATGAGCAGCAGTAGTAGGTGCTACTATGACCGGACCTGGTCAGAAGGGACCAGTAGTGGGTGGGGGACCACCGCCTGAGGGAGGGGCAGGAGGTGGTTCTCTAGAGGCACCTTGAGAGTTGCTCTATGTATTTTTTTATTTTTTTATATAGGCTGGTGAGCCCATTTTGTACTGAGGTGCTTCGGTGGCTTGCGGATACTTGCATTTTTGTATGTAAACACTTGGATGGCACTATGGACCGTCTTATATATACATGAGTATACATTTTGAGATCTATGTGGTGTTTACATGTGTTTTGTTAATGTGTTGATGATGTCTAATCTATATATGTTGTGACAAGTTTTTGATATGTTTATGTATGTGTAGAGGCATCTTGATGTGATATATGTCAGTCTAACACAATATTAGCTAAGTTATCTGTAATTTGAATCAATTGTCTTGGAATATGTGTAAATGTAATGGAATCAAAATGTCGAGATAAAAGTCTAACTTACAGGTATTTGTGAAAGAGGCAAGGACCGCGTACGTTGTACACATTGTTGAGCTAGAGAACGACTAGTTGAGAGTCGAGCAAGATGCTAAGGTGACGAATACAATGATGCTGGGCATTGGCGAGGAGGCCAATGACGACAGTGTATTTGGCTTAGTTGTTGGTGGCTGAACCCATACATATGTCTCTCGAATCGAGCATTTCATGTGAGGGGGTATAGAGGGCCCAAGCTATCGAAGCGATATTTTGCGTCCAACAGCTGGTGTCGTCGGCATAACCAATGTGGTAGGCCGATGGAGGAAGCATATGTCAATAGCACAAATGATAGTTTAGACGTGAGGGATGGAAAAAAAAAGATTAAAAACACTATAAAAGAAATGACCTAAAGTAGAACTGCTACGTTTAGCCATAAAATTTCTTTAATTATAACCCGTTGACGGGTTCTTCGAGAGAGAGACCTTCGGGAGAGGCCAGGATGTATGCGCCTTTGGTGAGACAATGTTGGATAATGTATGGGACATGCCATAGTGACTCGAATTTTCCATGACCAAAGGTAGTGTGAGCGATATCATAAGCAAGGATGAGGTCGCCTTCGTGAAATGAGCGAAGGTTGACATGTCGATCAAAGGTGTCCTTTGATCGTTTTTTAGCTGCCTCACTGTTCTGTAATGAGGATCGATGATCTTCATCCAGGGACTCTAAGTTCAACAAGCGATGCTCCACTGGAGCAGTGTCAGGTAATAGATCAATTGCGGTGTGTAAGGTGGGAATTTCGCACTCGATGGGAAGAGTAGCCTCAACCCCATGGACTAGATGAAATGGTGTGAAACCAGTGTTTGTTTTCACAGCTATACGGTAAGCCCATAGCGTGGAAAATAACATATGATGCCAATTGGTCTTATGTTTGTTAACTGTGCATTGTAATATGGTCTTGAGGACCTTATTAACTGGTGTGACCTATTCGTTAGACTGAGGGTAATATGGTGAGGCAAACTTGTGGGAGAATCCTAACCGAGATGAGATTTCGACGAAAATCTCATTCTCGAAGTGTTTCCCGTGATCGGAAACTAATTGGAGTGGTAGTCCAAAGCGGGATATGATGTGGTTAAAGAAAAAATGCCTTACAATGTCAGCAGTATTATTGAAGGTGGTCATAGCTTCCGCCCATTTGGTGAAGTAATTGACTGCGACAACAATGTATTTGTGGCCATTATTGGAGGGGGGATTACAAGTCATGAAGTCAATGCCCCATTTACAAAAAGGGTTGGTAGTGATGACTAGATGAAGAAGAGCAGGTGGTGCTCAGTCTTTGTTGGCGTAAAGCTGACACTTCTCACACCGTTTCATGGCATGAATGCAATCGTGAAACAAGGTAGGCCAAAAATAACCTGCTCTGATAATCTTCTGAGCAGTGAATATTCCCAAAATATGGCCCCTGGTGATTTCCTCAACGACGCCATTTTTTATGGAAATGTCGATTTTTATGGTTGGGTAAATGTTGGCCATGTTGCCTTCTTCAAAATCATCTAGGGAAAGAATGGGGTTGTTAAACCAATCGATATTCCCTGATGGGATAAAATCCTTAGTTTAGACCTCATATATGGGTGTTTGTTACGAGGCGTGGAGGCTTCCTATGGAAAGAAGAGCGCCCGGTGGTGTAGCCCATCCCATGGGTAGTCGGGGGTGTTTAACTCTTCGAGTATTTCCTCGTCACAGTGGAATTGGTAGGAATACAAGGGGTCGTGAAGAGTGATATTGGTGACTGTTGTCATGTGGCTATCCCTTGGTGATGGAGAAGCAGGGGGAATGTTGCAATGGAATTGTGATGGTTCGCTCGACATAAACCAAATATCGAAGTATTGAGGAGTACCCGTGGTAATTGGATGTAGAATTTCCATAGGGAAATGAGTGGGAGAATTGGGGGGATTTGGGGGTAAATCCTTGGATAAGTCATCCAAGAACCACAGAGGTGTTGGGAGGGCCTCAGGTTCAGGAGAAATGAGATGAAGAATCTCTAGTGACGAGGTAAGGTCAACCATCGTTTCTGTGGGTCTTTGAAGCAGGGTCAATTGGCGTTGCCTGTATTCAATGATCATAGGACATTGGTATGTAAAATAATATAAGGATTCACATAGAGATCAAGGGCATCTCATACGTTCATTGACCAAAGTTGTAACATAATGGATGTCAGCGATTTTTGGTAGGGATGACGTAGCTGGACTAGGTTATCTCTAGAATCTTTGGCGTACTGCGGCTAATGTCTATTGAAAGTGTTGCAGTGATGGGCAATGGTGTGTATAATGGCCATATTCGGAACATATATCGCAAGCGAGTTTGGTTCGCATCCCTTTACTACTTGAGTGAGGGGCGATAATGGCAGTACTTGCTACGGTGGCGAGTGTTGATGGATTTTGATAGAGTGGAATCAAGTTCCCTAACTCTGGTAGAGATGGGCAGTTGTTGGTTTGTTGTCCATATTTCTCACATAGCGCTCAAGAAGGTTGGATGCACAGGGGAAGTGGAGCTATTGGATCCTTCTTCTTTCCTCTGCCCCCAGCTGTAGCAAGGGGAGTAGTGAGTGGGGGTGGAGAGGGTATGGTGGGAGTGAGTATGGGAATCGTCATTGGGATTCCTTCTGTTTGGGGGGGAAGGGATGGTCGAAGGACCATATCTAGTGGATGTAAATACCAAACTGGAATTGCTAACACCATATTAGGGAGGGTAAGTGTTGCGACTACTTGGAAAGCTTCGACGCCAGGTGGAGGGTAAAAGAAGAGGATTTCAGTAATGGCTTGGGCAACTGTCTCCCAAACTAGGATATGGCCTTAGGGAGAGGTGAAATCGTGGACTGGTGGGGTCAACGAGTTCGTAGGAGGCTCGTGAGGGGGGAGCTCTGCGATTAGTGGGATGTCAAATATGATAGAAGCCTCCCTAGGAGGAAGGGTATCCTCTATGTCAGTTTCGTTAGATGATATGACGCATAATTGATTGGAAGGATGAAGGAGCGGTGGTGCTCCATGGTAAGTTCATAATAATGATGGATCTTTGAAAATTCTGGTACCTAGTTCGATGAGTGGGTATGCGTCATAACTTGTGTGGATGAGAGGAAGAATGTTATCGATGTTGGCAGAAGGGTTAGGCTCGTAATGTGAGACTTGGTCAATGGTAATGATCTTTCCGTTATGGAGAAACATCATTGTTTGAAAGATGGAAGAGGCAACTGTCTTCATAGCTTACATTTAGCTACGATCGAACAAGATATTATAATCGAGGGGGGCGTCGATAACTTCGATGTCGATGAGAATAGTCTTGCCCCTGAGTTCTACAGGGACATTTTGGAAGAGCCCTTCAGGAGATGATGGTTGTCTGTCATAAGCTCGTAAGGTAATGGCAGAGGGTATGAGTTTGGGGGAAGCAATTTTCTACCATACATATTTGGACATAATGCATGTAGATACACCTTCATCGATGATACACCGGTGAATTGTAATGTTCCTTATTTTCACTGGAATTTGAAAATCGATCAAAGTAGTAAGGTGAGGTTCTCTGCTGTCGAGATCAAATGTAATGAGTTGAGTATCTGAGGGGTCGACTGCCACCAAGGTGGAAAATAATGATTTTCGCTAAGTGGGACAAGTCTGAAGGACTTCTAAGACTAACATGGCAGCCAGGGATTGTGCTAAGTCATCAACCAAACTGTAATTATGAGCTTCCCTAGCCTGTGGGTTGTGGGCATTCATGTGCAATGGGATGTGAGGGATGCAAAGAGGTGGTTCTTTGTTAGGGAGAGGGTGTTATAACACTAAATTGCACAACACATGCTTACCTGGTGTCAGGCCAACTCATATCCCTTCTTTGCCAAAAACTACTGAACAAATCTTCTAAAAAGTCCATTTTTAAAAGTCCATGCCTGCTGGCCCACTACAGCCCGCATGTATCTACAGTGTCCATGCTAGCAGGCCCACTATAGCCCGCATGGACCTTCAGAATCATGAAAAAATGAAATTTTCCGATAGAACAAAAAGATATGGGTCAGTTAACTGAAACTCCTAGCCATGCATGGCCGAGGGTTCATCCAAAACCCTAGCTCCTTCTAGCCTATAAAAGAAGGGGTAGGGGTACCATTTGGAGGAGGAAAAGATATAGCAAAGAAACTCTGCCCATTTACGTAATCCATTGTCCCAACCCTTTAGCATTTCCTCATGCCAAAGGAGATTTAACGCAAAGCAGCTGAAGGAAAGAAGAAGAGGAGCCCAGAATCAGGTTCAAGGAGCAGTGGTTGGTCTCAGCTTTTGTAAGTTGATTCACTTTCAATAATAAAAAGAATACTTTCCCCATCCCAATGCATGAATTGTCTATGATTTGATTTAGTTATGCTTGATTTCTAACCCTTGAGTATAGAAGTAGCATGCATGCATAGTTGTTGTTTATCTTGAGTGCAGGTCATCTATGGAAGGAGCAACGCAAGAAAGTAGTCAAGCACAACGGAGGATCTACATCGAACTTCGGTAATAAGGTAGGTGGTCCTTTTCCTTGCATTTACTGTGAAAAAGGGGTTTAAATCTTGGGTCATAGGTAAAAAAGTAGTTTCTATTCTGTCAAAATCTGCATGCAAGTCTAACCCTAGTTTGCTAGTCCGTAGGGTGTTTTTCCCAACAACAGAATTGGTGACCATACTGGGGAGAATACTCTTTAGGGTTCCTGGATTTGTTTAAGTTTTTGGGTAGTTTAAAGATTAGGTTTTCTATTTTTCTTTTCCTGTCTTTTTCTGTAAGGTCTGAACTAAGAAGGGAGTCTGGTTTTCCATACGAGTTTTCCCTGAATTTTTGCTTGATTGTAGTTTTTGGGACACACAGAGGTACATGCGACCTGCGGAAGGCCTGCACACGTGTACCCACGCCCTATACTCTGACAGCCTACGTGTGAACGCTAGATGTAGAGATAGTACTATCGTGTAGGAGTTCAGAGAACCTTAGAGTCAGTCCTCCTCTTCCCTGTCAGAATTACACATTCTCAGGGGGTTTTCTAGAATCTTGTCTGAGTCTTGTTGGTTCATAGTCCTATCTCAGATTGCTTTTTTTGCCTTATTATTCCTTGCATTATTTGTCTTTTCTACTAGAAAGAGCATCCAAGCCTTCAAGAAACCCTGGTTATCAATACTAGAGGCCTCTTCCTGGTCTAGACTGCTTGTTTTCATTTTGTTTCCTTAGAATTTAGATATACACGTGGCCTGTACAAGGTCAACCTGTGTGTACATGCTTTATGTCTCTGTTCAGCATGTGTTTGCACGCGTGCTGTTTTAGTGACAGTTGCATGCTTGGACAGGCTACTTTTTGTTCAGGGTGGGGCAGTCATCCCCTCCTTTGATAAGAAGTATTCCTCTCAGGTGTTTGAGTCTAGGTTTGAACAGTCAGTAGGTTAGGTCATATTACCCTTAGCCTGTTTTTTCTCAGTTAAAAATTAACAGCAAAATATAAAAAATAAAAAAAATGTTTTATGGTTTTTAGACAAGCGTGAGAGTCTTTGTTTTTTTTATTTCCATTGTGTGATTCTTTACTCTGATTCTTTTTTATTTACGCTTTAAGCCAGAATTTGTTTTTCTTGGTTTTTTGCTTGTCAGTATTTTCCCTCTTTTGCTTTACTAGCACTTAAATAAATAAATAAAATCTCTTTTCATTTTTTTTTTCTTTGGTTGAAGAGTGTGTTTCTGCATCATTAGCTAGGGAAAAGTCTTTTTATTTTGTAATTTTTTTTTGCAATTCACTTAGCTCATAAGTAGATCGTAGTCAAGATAAATCATAAAGAGTTGGTTGTATAAAATCTTAGAAAAATTAAAAAAAAAAAAAAAAACTTTCTTTGTGAAAAGTTGTTGAAATTTTGCATTTAGTAAAAGTCTTTTGTTTCCATCTTTTTTCAACCTTTTTTGCTTTCGTATTTACACATCATCAGTTTCACCCTCATACCCCTTGACGTAAGATAAATCCATAAAAGCAACGCTAATTTTAAAATCTACTAGACTTTTATGTCTGTAGGGTTCACAAACTAGTTCAGGACTGGGCCTTGGATTAGGTTGGAGAGGAAACTCTTCAAGGCCATTCAACACCAAACATTAGAGTCTGAGATAGGGAGTGTCTAAGTCCAGATTCGTGGAAGTTATCTGGGACCCCCCTCTAACACAGGGGATAAACATGAGGTCACATGCGGAAAGGTAGTGGAGATAACCACTCCAAAGCCAGACCAATCGTAGTGGAGAACACATATCGAGGGCTTGTTTTTGGATTCCATCATTTGCATTTGCGACGGGGCTTCGTGGGTCTCGAATCCATTCGAGGTCCTCAGTTGTCTTCTAGACAATTTTCTCTCGATACCCTTGACAGGTTTCGGGCTTGACACCCTGCTCATTGTGGTCTACCCGACTTTCAACTGTACCCGCATGGTGATTGTTCGCGTACTGGAAACCTAGTTGCCAATCATTTTAGGGACATACACAGGTGACTGTGGGGGTATACCGCGGTACCTAGGATAGACATTGGGCCATGCTTTGAATGTTTAGAATACCTTAGCGTGTCTTGGATCTTCTCACACAGTGGAGGACCTTAGCTCCGCTAGTCACGAATGTTTCTTGGCCTACCGTCGGTTACACTGGAGCTACCCCCGCCACCATCAAGGCGGAAGCTAGACCAACAAGGGCCTTTTGAAGCGACCGGGTTACAAACCTTTGTGCCCGAAGAACTCCCGGAGGAATCAACCATTTTGGACCTTGAAGAAGCCACTCTTGGCTCGATTGAAACCCCAGCCACTGATATCTTGGCAGCATTTATTGTACCAATCCAATTTCACGAATGCCAAATAGTGCCTAACACAGCTATGGAAACAAATGTTGTTACTTCTTCTGGAAATTCTTCAATTCCCACCACCGTTGCTACCACAGGAGAGTCATCTCCTAATCTACCATCGTCGGTCCGAGCCACCATGGTCTTAGACACAACTACGTCACACAATGGACCAAACCCGTCTATGGCGGCGGCCACAACCCCCTTCACACCTAGTGCGACAGGCCCTCCATTCTCATATGGTATTCCTAGTTCGGGTACAAGTCCTGCACTAACCTAATCTGATTTACAGACTTTGGGTCTGGGGGTAGGGAGATCTAACGCTCCTCCACAAGGTCAAATTGGGGGCACTCTTGTCCCTTTTAATGCTTTTCCTTACGTAGGAGGTCATATTCCTCCTTCGTCCCCTTCGCTTGGTGGTCTGCATCAGTAGTCCACAGGGCAGCCTACACACACTAGTTTATTTGGAGCAGGGAGTCAAGGAACACCTGCGCACAGTATGTCAGTGGGTTCGACACTGTTTTCTTGGAATGGGACATTTGGTAACAACACTTTCTCATCCGCCACTTTTTTGTCTAGGGGAAACCCCATTTTTGGACAATCCACTCCTACACAGGGTACTATTCCTGCACAAGGGGCACACATAGCAGGACCTTGGAACTTAGGACAAGGATCCATTCCCTCCTCTGGAATGTCATTCTGGGGTAATTCTTTCCATATTCAATGGAACCCTGGACAGACTACTATGCCTCTCCTATCAAGACCGGCATGGGGTAATCCTTCTCAAAGTCCTTCAAACACGTTGCATGCCCAACACTCTATGTCATTTATGGGAAATCAACTGATGATGTCTCCACAGATGCAAAATCCTTACACTGGTCAAGGCCATGGTTTCTACCAGAATCCGGGCCAGCAGCCAAACTTTTCCTGGTAACCTGGTGCCAGTCAAACTCGAGGACCCTTTTTCCCAAGTTATCAGTAGCAACCCAAACTACCATTCCTGGCGACGTTACACTTGCCAGATTTGACAAGGTTGTTAAATGATCCTATTTGTCATGATCCACATTGGCCTCCTATGCCGACAAAGTTGTCTTTGGACATTCCAAAGTTCAAGGCCAAGCCTAATGAGGATCCAGGTGATCATGTGACTACTTTTCATCTTTGGTGTTCATCTAACTCTTTGAAAGATGACTCCGTACAGTAGCGATTGTTTCAACGTACTCTTATCGGGAGTGTCGTGAAATGGTACATCGAGCTCGATCGCTCAAGATACTCTTCTTTTGGTGAACTGGTGATGACCTTCCTTAACCATTTCTAGTTACTTGTGATATACGACACTAACACAGAGCTTCTCATCAATTTCAAACAGATGACAGGGGACCATATCTCTGATCATATCCTATAATGGAGACGCTGAAAGAGTCTAATCAAAGTACCAATCCCACCAACATTCCATCTTGAGTGGTTCCTTAAGTCTTTGGTCCCACTATTATCCAAAGACGTCGCAACATCCAGAGTTTTCTTTGAAGAAGATGCCATCATGAGGGCTCAACAGTTTGAGCTCATCTATTCTCAGTCTGGTTTATTATACAACATCTTGCCAGATGTGCCACGTTTGATACTGGATAAAACTAAACAGAGAGTTGGACCACATGCCAATGGTATTGTTGGTTCAGCACAAACTAAGCCTGCTGAGCAATTGACAAAATAGTTTCAACAGTTATCCATACAACACACAGTGGCCAGTCAAACTACGGCTTTGGCTGCTCCCCCTACCCAAACGTCGAAAGTACACACCGTGCAGTCGACTAACCCAAAGTCCACCCAGCAAGATGAAGGGAATAAAAAAAAATGAAAGAAGGGTAAGGGGGATAAAAAAGCCATTGATAATGTTGGCGAGGTATCCATGAAACTTGTGCGCGGAGGACCACCCGACCCATCTTTGTCCCCAACTTGTAGAGGCCCAAAAGTTTGTCACACAGCAACAGCAAGCTGTGTTGACTAATCCCTTTCAACATGGGCAAAATCTAACTCAAGCCTCTACAAGCATAGAAGGGTGCAGCCAAGAAACCTGCCCTCCTCCAAATAATCCCTCATCCATGAACATATATATGGTTAGGGGTGATGCTTTCATAACAACTAGAGTGCATGACTATAGTAAACCAAGTGATTCTGAGAAGGGTAAAGAAGTTGATCTCCCATCTCTTCCTCTACAGATTGAGAAGACGTTGGGGGAAATAATGACACGCATTCCAAAGGTTGCATTTAAAAAAGATTCTCACAACCCAAACGGAAGGGTCGCTCAGAATTACTCTGTGGTGGAAGATTTATCACAAACCCCTTGTGCAATGTCTTCTCTGGAGGTCCTCCAAAGCTTCCCTGCTTAGAGGAAGGCCTTGTTAACCGCTTTGGGATCTACTGAGACTTGTAATCTGGGCACCATCATGTTAGATACAATCGAATTAAAACCTCGTATGCCTTACCACGTAGTGTTTCAGATAGTAGTGGCTCATCCCACGAAAACGTTTACTCGGAATATCTTCTACACAATGGTCGACGAGGGCACCTCGACATGCGTTATTTCGTTAGCATGCTAGAAGGCCATTGGCCAGCCCGTTTTGTCTCCGTCACCCACTCTCCTCACTACTTTTTATGGTCATTCATTCCATCCACATGGCATCATTTCTTCTTTCCCTGTGTAGTTAGGAGGAAAAACCGTGTGTGTCGAAGTAGAGGTAGTCGATGTTCCCCTCGACTATAATCTATTGTTAGGACAGAGTTGGACTTATGCTATGCAAGTTGTGGTTGCTACAGTTTTCTGAGTCTTGTTGTTTCCACACGAGGGTCGGATAGTGACCATTGATCAACTATATTTCTCCAGACCTGACCCAGCTTTGGGGGCATCCATGGTCCTGATGATTGATAATCCTCAACTAGGTGTTGTTAATTTAGGAGTTGGTTTGTGCCCATCCTTCATGGGTACCTTCGATTTCCCACCTCCTCACGATGATATCAAATTTGTATCTAATCACCATAAGGTTGAGATTTTTCAAGTTTCGTCGTTTTGCACGACCTACTATAAGGATCCTTGGATTGTTCCTTCCCCAACAGCCACGATGGATGAGATAGGGCACTCAGGCATGGCCATGCCCTTGTCTTCCACTGAGGTAGTGTACTCTTTAGTCCAGCAAGCTTCAGCTAACCCTAATCTGACTCCTGCACAAGAGTTAGATCCACTTCTAGAGCCTATTTGGGCTCAGGGTTCTCTTGCTAACGTCGATTTGTTAGACTTAGTCTTGACTTCTGACGAAGCAGTAATCGAAGCAATGACTAGCCCAGACAAACCTTGGGAAGATCTTCATCACAGATAATATTTCCTCCCAAATTTAAGTCGAATCAAAGCAAGAGAATTCACTGTGACTATCACGGGAGATCAACTATGTCCTATTAATCTCTTAGCTACACAGGAAATTTATGCTAAGGGAAATATGGAAACTATCGTTGAAGCTATACTGATCAATATCTCTGGAACCCCTGGCATCATAAACAATGTTTTCGTCGGAGCATACAGCTCCCTCGAGGAGATGTCAGGCATCGACCTACAAAGAGTCTATCATGATCTAACTTTGTTGTTTTTCAAGCTCGCTTTGAGATCCGAAAGAAACATCCGGCGAGACTGCATTTATGCTTTTCGATCTCGTCCAGATTAACTAAGAAAAGTAACCATTATGGAGTCTTGTTTAAGCCCTTTTCAGACTCCTTAAATATGAAAAGATTGTCGAGTGACCTTGTTTCTTCACACTCGTTAAATTGGTCCAGAAGAATGTTCCTTAAACGGGTATTCTTTTAATCCATTTTCAGACCCTTTAAACATAAAAAGATTGCTGAGCGATCTTGTGGCCTTTCACACTCGTTAAACTGAAATTTGAAGTCACGTCTGTCCGGTGGTAGTTTACCCCTTTTTTGGTCTAGACGGTCAACTGTAAAAACAAAGGTATACTCTATCGAATTCCCATTCTTTAGAAGAGTACTCTCAGGTATAATTTTATTCCTTTTTCGGGCCTGAGGGACTACATTTACGAAAAAGAAACCCCCACGAAGTCCATATTTAAGCTCTTTTCAAACTCCCTAAAATTGAAAAGATTGTCGAGTGACCTTATTCTTTCACACTCATTAAATTGGTCAAGAAGAATATTCTTGACGGAGTCCATAGTTAAGCTTTTTTCAGACTCCTTAAAAGTGAAAAAATAGCCAAGTGATCTTGTCCTTCTCACACTCGTTAAAATGGTTTTGAATCGACATCTAATTGGTGCTAGTTTATCCCTTTTTCTAACCGACTAGACTATCTTCGAAAAAGGTACCCCAATGGAGTCTCCTTTTATCTTTTTTCAGACTCTCTAAATATGAAAAACCACTGAGCTTAGCTTCTCTGGGCTCGTTAAATTTACATCGAAGGATGTTACCATTGTGTGTTTTATCAACCGCATTTGCATACCTTATCCACCAACCTTGTGACAGTTTGCTTCTGCGTCTTAACACCTTTGGCCGACGGAGGATTTTTCCCGAGTATTATTTTACCAGAACATCAGTCTTGTCCTTGTGTCTTGAGCTTGTATGTTTTCAATACTCGTTCCTCCATTGTTACATAATATTCCTTTATTCTTTTTCCAAAAATTATCGAAAAGAACAAAAAAATCAAATATACCCCAAAAAGAGGATGGAAAGGTATTTTCTTTATTGGCAGCATAATGAGTCTCCCTTGGATAAAGCACATCTATCCATTTTTTCATCAGACTATGGGATGTAATACGACCTTAGGAATCTTTTCTCGCTATATAGAGTTGTGTCCTCCACCGTTTGGTTATTCTTCCAAACATATGGAGATTTTGCGTTGCCTCCTACTTCGTAGACTTATGATTAACATATATGCTTCCTAAGTCTCATCACTTGTCATGCTATTGTCCAAGGGAAGTTTGTCACTTAGCCTGAGTCGGCCCCTCTGCAATATGTCTCTTGTACGCATACTCGGCCATCCTGAACACCCAATCAAGTCCTTGTTCGAAATCATTGAAGCCTTCAGTCTGATCATCAAGATTATCAATTTTTTCCATGACCGACGAGTCGTCGAATACCTCTGGGTAGTGCAGTCGTACACTCATATTACACTCCTACCCAAGTTTTGATGATTTTTAAGTTGTTGCTTGAGGGTTCATCCAAAACCCTAGCTCCTTCTAGCCTATAAAAGAAGGGGTAGGGGTACCATTTGGAGGAGGAAAAAATATAGCGAAGAAACTCTGCCCATTTATGTAATCCATTGTCCCAACCATTTAGCCTTCCCCCATGCCAAAGGAGATTTAATGCAAAGTAGTTGAAGGATAGAAGAAGAGGAGCCCAGGATCAGGTTCAAGGAGCGGTGGCTAGTCTCAGCTTTTGTAAGTTGATTTAGTTTCAATAATAAAAAGAATACTTTTCCCGTCCCAATGCATGAATTGTCTATGATTTGATTTATTTATGCTTGATTTCTAACCCTTGCGTATAGAAGTAGCATGCATGCATAGTTGTTGTTTTTCTTGAGTGCAAGTCATCTGTGGAGAGAGAAGCGCAAGAAAGTAATCAATCACAATGGAGGATCTACATCGAATGTCGGTAATAAGGTAGGTGGTCCTTTTCCTTGCATTTACTGTGAAAAAGGGGTTTAAATCTTGGGTTGTAGGTAAAAAAGTAGTTTCTATTCGGTCAAAATCTACATGCAAGTCTGACCCTAGTTTGCTAGTCCGTAGGGTGTTTTTCCCAACAACAGAGAGATCACTAACGGGGGTCCCATTGGTGTGGGGATTGTTTCTGGAGGAATTGGAGGGGACTCAGCAGGTGCATGGTACTGACGATTACATGTTTGTAGCAGGATTTCTTCCTCACTGGTGAGGAGGATCATGTGATCTGTTGGATTGTTAGGATTGAGGTACTGTCCCACCTGAGGTTGGGTAGGTTTCATGTCCTGTTGGGTGTTTACCACACCTTGGTGTGGAATAGGATTCTGCATCACGGTTGGGGGGGGTTGTTGCAAGTATTGTTGTGGGGCTTGCTGGGGGGAAAGCGGTGATGGAGGATGTGGTAGACTGCCTGAGTCTTTCAGCCATTTGAAATCAGTGATTTGGGGGAAATGATGAGTATAATGACTAAAATCACCGCAAAGGGAACAAGGGAAATTGGTCTTGATAGTATTGTTATTTCTCCCTTGATGCCTAATGTTTTTACCCCCCTGGGGGTTTTGATTCCCTTGGTTCTGGTTGCCCCCAACCGGTTGGTTTTGTTGGGGTTGATTCCCGCCTTGGCCTGGTTTTTTATTGTTCCTATTTCTTCCTTTCTTTTTGGCATTATTCCACGAATGGGTCAGATTTGTCGTATTCAGCTGTTCAAAGTTTTGATATTGCTGAACGGGAGAGGGTTGAACAAAATTCACCCTAGTGTGAGGATGTGGGGGAGAGATGGGTTGTGGGGGACCAGGAAATGGAAAGTACGGATTATGTGGGGGTAACGATCTATAAGGTACATAGGAAGGCTTGGCATTTTCGCTAGTACTATAAGCTGAGGTAGAGGGGGTACCAGAACTTGTTTGAATAGGTGGTTGTATGGGGGGTGTCGATGGTGTCCCACTAATGTGTAGAGGCATAGAAACAGGGTATGGTTTTTGATAAGGGGGTTGGGGCTAACAATAGGTTCCCCCATATGTCGGCAGATATTGAGGTGTTCCATACATTGGTGGTTGTTGGGGTTGTGGACCGTGGTGAGTGGTATTACCAATCAATCCATCTACTAAGTGAGACATCATAGGTTTGTCTTGGCCAAACGACACAGGTTTTGGGAGGTCAGGGAGTACAATGTATAAGTACCCTGACTGTGAATAGATGAGGTCGTATCGTTGAGCCTTACTGATGGCTTCCTCTTCGAATTGAGGGAAGGTGGAAGCTACATCCTTACCAAGGAGAGAGACAAGTGATCTAAGAAACCAGTCAAGGCACTGTTGTTTGGTGGTTTCAACTTTGCATAAACTACGTCGTCTACGCCACTCGTGAATGTGATCAGCGATATGTGTAGCTGAGGTTTGTTTTAAATTAGAAAGTAGTTCAATACCATTGTCATGGAAGATTGGTAATTGGAAGAAGGTCAAAAATGCTTTGGCCAAGGTCTCGAAAGTCGCATGGGACCCTGATTTTTCATCTACATACCATTTTGCTGATGGTTTAGTGAGTGTGCGTTGAAATAATTGTAGTCTGATGGAATCATCCATATTGTTGTTGGAAGAGCACCATAGGTGGAAAGTCATGACATGGTTGGCAGGGTCATCTCCTACCTTTCCTTCAAACTTGGGGATGTCTAAAAGTAGTTTGGTGGGAATTGCAGGCCATGTGGGGTCATGCAATCTAGGATCATTGGTGATTTTGCTTGGATCTAGTATGTTAAGAGAGGAAAAATATGGAATCTACAGTGAGGGGGGAGGATTAGCTCCAGCCATGGTGGGAGTGTTCTGTGAACCTGACCCTGGAGGCAGGCTAGGTGGGTTGGTACTTCCCCCTTGAGAGGAAGTTGGCCCCCCGCTTCCATGTAAAGGAGAGAAAGTGGACGGAGGACCTTGGGAAGTGGACCCAAGTAATGTGGAACCAAGCAAGGTTGATCCTAAGACAGTGTCACTCACTGGAGTGTGAGACGGTGGTGTCGATGAGTGGGAAAGAGTAGACACTCCCCCTAAGATAGGAGGAAGGTTTAGCAAGCATCAGGAACGATGGGGATTCTGTGGGTCCCCTATGATGTCCAACTAGATGAGTGAATGTGTGCAAATGGTGGTGAGAGTAATAAATAAACAAGAGCCTTTGTTGCAAATTTTGAACTTTACACAATATATATATCCAAATCAAAATGTAATCAGAAGTGCATCATACATAAAGTGGTTTGAAAAAGAAGAATATATGTGGATAAGTGGGTTTTGTCCGTGTGAGGAATCAAAGAAAACAAATGCTCGTGTCCTAAAAGACATAACGTCCTTCCTCTCAAATAGCATTGGACCTTCCAATAGTACTCAACAATGGGGTCTAAATTAACCGGAAGAGATACTAGTGAAGGATGAAATAATCGGTTATAATGAGGGGTAAAGGGGGCATATCCCGAAAGAGCTGGCGATATTTCTCAATACCCACACAAAATCCGATCAAGGTGCAATTGCAACCCATAATTTCCACCTGGGTAGATGTCCTAAAATTTGGTCACTAGGTACCTCGGTCTAAGTGCGGCATTTAGATTTTCGGCCTAAGAAATAGGTCATGGGATGGATCCCATCCAAGATGTGAGTGCCTCAAGGGGGGACGCATAGAACAACCAGGCCTCAGCCTTCAACCCTTCATGGGTATATCCCTGCCTTATGGTGTTAGGAACACTTGACTTGGAGGATTTTCAGTTCCCTATTTGACAACTTCTATGGTTTTGACAATGTGAGAACCAGATAACGGGGAGTTATTTGGATGCCTATCCCCGAAATCCTACCTAGACTAAAAAATTTCTTTTGGCACCTCCTGTGGAGGAAAACTTAGTGAGTTTTTAGAAAACTTTTAGATGTAGTGGTTTGAGAGGTTGGGGGTGTGAACCAACCTCATTGAAATTAAATGGGAGTGGATAGTTCCGTCAATAAAAGGGTGGGGTGTTTCGGAATCCCTTTGGAGAAAAATTACTTTGACCTCCACGTTTCAAGAAGAAACTATGTGAGTGATAAGTGACTTTTGTGTGTGAATGAGTGAAAGTGATTAATTTTTTTAATAAATTAGGTGTCACCTTGCTACATGTGGACTTTGTGTGTTCCTTACAAGTGTTGATTACCTAATTAACTAAGTGCCTTTGGTACAACCTTGCGTAATTCAAAAGTCCCTAGGAAGATAGCATGTGGACATTGTGGGTCTGTTACTATTCCTTTAACTCTGTATTGTGATGTAATCTAAGAAAGGCTTTGAAATTGTCCTAGATTGTGATCATGTGGGCATGTATGGGCCCGTTACAAAACCTTTAAACTTCCCTAGTGTTTTAAGCTAAGAAAGTAAATTTCAACACTATCTTATCTTTGTGACATGTGGGCATGTATGGGACCGTTACAATATTAAGATGTGTTTGAAAAAATAAACTAAGAGGA
>ML793587.1:687332-708744 GCA_009831015.1 Picea engelmannii
TAGTTGGGTTTTCTAAGTAGGACAACTGTAAGGAAAAGGGTTAGAGAAAGAAATATAAAAGAACAACTAAGAATTAAACTAAGAAATAAAACAACAACTAAATTAATGAGCATAGGGACATAAGGACAAAAGAAACAATTAGACCCATGTTACCAATGATAAGGCTGATATTAGTGAAAGAAAACACCGAGAAGAAAGAGGACTATGAGTCCCTTCTTCCTCCAAGGGAGGGCTCTTGGACCCCCACAAATAAGCTCTTCTTACAACTTTGAAAATGAAAATGAAAATGGTGAAAGAATTCTTTGCTAATCCACTCAAGGGGTGAGATGGATTGCCCAATGCAATGATGCAAGTATACTCTTGGTAAGGATAGAGGATTCCTCAAGAGAATAATGGCAGCATAACTTTTCTATGAATTCCTTGAAAAATGAAGTGTATCCATGGCCATTTTATAGCATTCCTTTGAGGTATTGTCCAACTAGTTTGTAGTGTGTAAAGAGGCTAATTAGGGCATTTCTAGGTCTTTGAGCAGCCACCCACTCGAATCCAGTCCAGATTTGAGTGTCAAATCAACTTGGAAGATGAACCAGGAGTGGGTGGGAGGCCGACCACTCTCATAAATACGTCATTTCTTAGGTGTGCAGCCTTTTGCGACAACAGTCGCACATCGTGCGCATGTGTGCGATTTCTGCGTTTCTGTTTTCCGCATGTGCGCGCGCCCTGTGTCTTCATCGTGCCTTTTAATTTTTGCACTAGTTGTATAGTTTTTGACACTTTGGAAATGATTTTGTGGTAATTTTGGTCCGTCGGTAACCTCATAAATTTTTTATGATGTTGAATTCTTGTAACCATTTGCGGACAAAATTTCAGTGATAACACCATCAACTAGAGAATTTACCTTTACCTCTATCAATCAGTTGACCTCTCACCATCAAGGCATCCTTGGTCGATACTTGCATGTTTGTTTGCCACATTTCCTCTAATAACATAGATGCAACCACATCTTTAAGATTTAATGTGGTTGCATTACCTCCAATAGCCACAAATAGACTATCCCATGAATCTAGCAAAGAACATAACATACTGATACATTTCTCCTCCTCGGTGGTTTTGATATCCACCAACAATAAATGAATTATCACAGTATTGAATGCATGCATGTGCTCTATTACTAAGCTACCATCAGTGATCCTCAAAAGATACAATTTATTCTAAAGAAACAACTTTTTACCAAGGATTTTGACTTGTATAAGTGTCCCGACTTATCCCACAGTTTCTTTACAGTGTCTTCACTTGATACGTTCAGCAGTACCAAATCTACAAGATGAATTCAGATTGAGATCATTTCCCTTCTCTTGAGTTTCTCCAATTCTTCCTTCAACATACGCATCAAAATTGTTCCATAACTCACAGCTAACCATTTCTCCCGATCTACAATGAGATCTTCCATTTTAAGCTTCCATGGCTCAAAATTTCAACCATTAATTTTTTTAACTCTATCCTTGAACTGGTTGTCATTATTTCAAGTATAAATTACAAATCATTGCCTTATAACTCCCACTAGACATAGATTTAGCTCATATCCAATATTTGCTTAACCCTTCTCTGATACCAATTGTATCGAGCAACAAAACGAGCTATGATACCACTTGTAGAGAAATAAAACTCACACTAAACCAACCAGGAAAGAGAATCCATAACTAAATAGAAACTAATCCATGACAATCACACAATACACAAAGAGTTTACCATGGAAACCCTTAACCATGAAAATCAACATTCCTTGAGCAAATCTCACTCCTTGTTGTATTATTCATTCATAGAATAAATAGTTGCATGACTAACCTTGGTCCATACCTAAGAAACAATCGTCATTGTACTCTCTTTATTTTACACAAGAACAACCTTGCAGCCAGTTCAACTTACATATTACATAGCTCTTGTTTAAGAGTTTCAAATCATCTTTTACAATATTAATGTTTGGTTCATGTTTTGACTATTTTACTCTGATGATCAAATCCTATTTGCATCGATATTACATATGCTATGCTTCATATTAGCCATTTTGAATAATTCTCAAAGGTTTATTTATCAATTCACCATGAATTTGCATCAGGTATGTATAATTGGTGTTTTTGTAATAGTTTTGTGATCAATTCATTTCGGCTCGATGTTTATAAAGATCTAATGCATGGTTTTCTTGCAATAGGGAAAAATTGTGATCTGATCCTCCATCCAGTACCTCGCCCGACACTTCATTCAGCCCTTGATTTGACACGTGATCTGACACTCCATCTGGCACACGATCCGACACTTAGAGCACATTGGAGTTGGTGATTGGTACATTGGTGACCTTTGGTGGACGAATCAGTGATCTAGGTTTTCTGCCCCCTCATGGACTCCAGCCACAGAGCTCAACACACCTCATATTGGGTGATTCTATTAATCGTTGAGTGGCTCATGAAGTTTCTAGAAGATGTTGTTGTTAGAACTCATTTAATGAGTTTGTTGTTTTTAGAGGAGGTCGAACATTCCAGTGGTCGACCTATCAAGCTGTAAATTATCTATAAATACCACTACTAGTGCCACGACTGAAGAGAATGATTTATTGTTTAATACAGAAATTATCTACAAATTTGTTCCAGACTCTGTTTTTATGATTAATGACAGCATTGCGTTGAGTTAAGCACCTGCATTTTCTTGTTGGAGTGTAGCCACGACCTACTGGGGGGGCCACCAGTGGTCTGGGTGACTGTTTATATCAATAGATATTGTTTGTTCATATTTTTTCTTATTTAGAATTCATAATTGTTTCTTTATTGCATGTATTTCTCAATTTTAACTGATGTGTATATGTCAATTATAACTTGTTAATCTAAATTGTTTTTCCTCAATTGCAGATTGCTTGTAGGAGCTGGTTAATTATAGTATTGTGTCTTTTCCTTCTTAGCTATAAATCATCATGAATGATACTAATTTAAATAGTTTTATTGAAGTCTTGATTAATTGCTTTGGTTATGGTAATTCAGACAGAGCATTAGTTTAGATAGAGCATTAACTTAGACAGATCATTAAGTAGACAGAGTATTAGTTTAAGATTGGTTTATTTCCAAACTTTGATAGATTAGTTGTTTCAAGTTTTGATAGCTTTAATTGAGATAGATTTAATTGCCATTTTGCTTATTCTTTGTAGGTCTATTTTGTTTATTGATTTTTCCTTAGTATGATAGGATAGAAATAGATTTTGGATTAGTATTTCTAAAAGCATTTTAGTTAATTTTGAAATATGATTTTTAATGATAAAATTAGTTCAGTTTAGATCATGAAATCTCATTTATGGATTTGAATTGTAATTTCTAGTTGACATTGACCAAGAATTAGAAGTTTGCACAGTGTGAATTTGAATTAGGATTTTTAATCATGAGTTCATGAGTTTATAGATTTTCTTGAAGTAGTGAATTTGAATAAGAGTGCTTTTAATCATTAATGATTGATGTATAAAGTTTAGAGATCACATGGATTCCCGAAATACTTAGTGTTGCTTCTATGATAGAAAAAAATTCTTTAGATTTCCTTATTCATACTTTCTATTTCTCTGTAGAAGACAGCATTGAATTAATTCCTCTTGCACTGTCACTAATAGTCAAATGTCATCATTATGTTATTCGGCATCGAAGAAACAATAATCACCTTTGAATACTTTCTTTCCTTTTACCGCAAGCTAGAAATAGTTTTGATCAATTAGAATTTGAATATAGTCATAACACTTTTACTTTTGATTAAGTAGATTAAAATTTATTCTTCGCAAAAATAGTTATGAGTCCTTTTTAAGAATAGATTTCACTTGTCAAAATAGTATTGATAGGTTAGTTTTTTACTTTCTTACTTGCTCAGAGACAGATAGATCAAATAACTCAGAAATAGCTTACTTGATGTTGCTTACTTAAAAATAGATTGAATAGATTAAATGGCTTTAAAATAGATTGTTATTTTGTTATTTAGAAATAGTCCATTTATGACCCTTAGCATTAGTTTGGTGGCGGGTGAAATTTAATACAAGAGGTAAGAACCTGTGCATATGTTATAGTAGGTTCCCCCAAACTCAATGGTATTTTTTCTTTTTATTTGCTTTCATGAACAAACCTAGGGACCCAAAGGGTAGATACATTAAAACCAAACCAAACCTTTCGATCAAGGTTCCTTCTAACCTTTTTGGATGAAGGAACACTCCACCCATAAACTCCGTAGATCAATACCAGAAAATAGGGGTTAGCTCAACCCAAAGAGATAAAGTTGTCTCTGAAGAGACCAAACCCGGGAGCACTATAGACTACAAAATTGAAACATCAATAGTAGTGGGACAGGAGGCAAGACCACTCGGGCCTTCATCAAAACCAGCCAGCACAACCTTTTATTTTTCACCACCATCAGGGGACCCTAACTTTGTATATATCATTGACCCTAAATAGGTGAATACTCTTTTTGGCATTTCAGCCAACATAATTGTTTCCCAAGTTGAAACATAAAATTTGGCACCAATAGTTTCAATAGGATCAAGTCCTGGACATCCAAACAGTAGATAAATCGTCCCATCGAAGGGATACATTTCCTGGGAAAGAACCTTGGGATACTTTGTTATCTTCAAGGATAAAACCATTTAGTTACTCTCTCTTTGGAAACCAAACCATTATGGATGATCAGGAGGATCACAACCATGTAAGACATGATGAGGGCGAAGAAGTTGGAAACCAACCCGAAACCACCTTCGGGTTTCCAATTTTGGATACCACACAGAATTTCAACATGAAGAACATTCAACTCTCAACACTTCCCACCTTTTACTGTAAAAGTAGTGAAGACCCAAATACCTTCCTATTTGAGTTTGAGATCTTGTGTAGGAGCTACAATTACTTGCAAGATGCCCAAAAACTAAAAAAAAATCATGCCACCCTCAAGGATTCCGCACTAAGATGGTTCATGGGGTTGGGAGAGTCCAGTATTAGGTCTTGGGAAGACATGAAAGATATATTTCTTAAAAAATACCAAGACTAATGCAAGTCCAAGGATTATCGTAATGATATTTTTAAGATCCAATAGTTAGAGGACGAGAGTCTCGAGGATTACATGGAACATTTTTCTTATATCTCACAGAAATCAAAGTATCGTGACCTTCCAAATGATGCAGTCATGACTCTTTTCCTTAAAGGTATTTCATAAGAATACCTAGAGAAACTTAACATGATGGCATCAGGTGAAATCTCCCATAAACCATTTACTAAGATCTAGGAGTAGAGCCAAAACGAGGAAGAATGTTCGGGATCCTTATAGTAGAAACCTAAAAACATTTAATTAAGGTGGTATCACAAGGGTGGACATAGGAAACCTAATGGAGAACTTCAAAATCAATATCTTAATTATGATAGGTTCCCATTTAGACACCCTAAATATTTAAAAGAAACAGGAGGAGGAGAATTCATCAATGTGCATATTGTTTCCAAGATGCAGGAGGAAGCATTCCTCAAGGGAATGCCCATTAGATAATATTTCAGTTTGTGGCTTCTACATTGAAGACCACCCAACTAAAAAATTCCCATCACTTCCTGATTTATTATCCATTTACAGAAGTTGGGATCCTGGGGAATCCTCTTATGCACCTAGGAGGCCATGGAAACCTAGGAGATAGCCTACATACCAGGAACTACCACCCCAAGTTCCATCCTATTATCAACAACAACAACAGTGGAACTCACCGAATTGGAAAAAATGGTCTACACAGTATCACCATCCTTGGGTACAATGATGGAGAGGAGGGCATACCCAAGGAAACACTCAAGTTCCACATGTCCCTATGCCCACTCATCCTTACCCCAATTTCCACCAAACATCCCGCAACTCTTGCAAGGTTTTGTTCCCCCACCTTTACCTCCTATTCCACAACAACCCCAACAATACCATAATACAAGCTCCCCAAGACCAACATTATTACCAGCACAACCAATTCCCAACCCCAATAATAAAACAACTCAACCTCTTCACAATGTTGAGATGCAAACCTTTCCAACATATGTTATTTCTCATGTTCCATTGCAAGAGATTCAACTAAGGTCGAGAAAAGTTTTGGATAGAAAGAGGCCTTCAGTAGTCATCTAGGAAGAAGAAGAAGATGAAACTCCCTAACAACCCACGAATGACACTAAGTGGGAGGATTTTATCATTCCTAAATACCAAGAACCAAATATTCCCCAAATTGAATCTTCACGGATTGCAAAATCCCCTCCTTATCCAGAAATATTAGTGATTGAGAAACCTGCGACCCAGCCGAAAATTGACATTTTGAATGAATTGAAGAATATATGTGTCAAAATTCCCTTAGTACAAGCCATAAATGAAATTATAATTTACAGTAAGGTGGTCAAATAATTGTGTATCAAGAAACCAGATAGGAAGCAAAAGGATCCTCCAACAATACATTTGATAGGAGAATTCTCTGAATACATATCGGAGCAGCCTAGGGTTGCAAAGTATGTGAACCTAGGAAAACCCATAGTAACAATAAAAATTAATAAGGTTCCCATAGAAAAAACTCTCATAGACCTAGGGGCATCCATTAATGTTATTATTGCTACTACCTCGGAGGAATTATAGTTAAAACCTCTTCTTATACCTACCCTGACTATTTTGGAATTAGCAGATAAAACAAAGGTTATACCTGAAGGAATCTTAAATGATATCACAGTTACATTAGCCTCATGGGAACACCCAGTAGAATTTCTTGTCATTCATTCAAAGGATCATGCTAAAGGGCATCCCATTATCTTGGGAAGACCTTGGTTGGCCACAGCCAATGCATTTATTGGATGTAGAGAAGGTGAAATGACCATCTCAAATGGACTTTCTATAGAAAATCTTATCATATACCCACCAACTCAACCTATTATGGAGAATATATGGTGGCTTGAATGTCCATATGAGAATGAGTACCGAGAATAACCCATGTTGTCGAGTGACCATTCCTGGGCACTTCATAAGAAAACAACAGAAAATGTTCTAAACTAGTTTATTTATGTTATCATGTGTGTTGATTTTCCACAATATTTTCCCCAATTTGAGTACATGTTTGGGGAATAATTTCAGGAACATTTGGACCCGTCAATTTTATCTTTGATATATTTTATTTTTGATATAGATGAGTCTGCCACATCTTATACCATGCCCTATGAGATTAGTCCAGGGAAATTCCTACATATAAATTTTGGACTAGATGCAGGCCAACAAAAATAGTTAGTAAATGTCCTTAAAGAACAATCAGGGGCATTCACCCAAGAATACACTGATATGAAGGGTAGACACCCTGATACATTCATTCATCACATATATACCAAGGCAGAAGTAACACCTGTTAGGAAACCCCAAAGGAGGATGAACTCGACACTCAAGGATATAGTAAAAGAGGAGATACAAAATTTATTGAATGTCATCTTTATTTATCCTATCTCTGACAGTAAATGGGTATCCCCCCTTGTAGTGGTTCCAAAGAAAGAAACCAGGAAATGGATAATTTGTGTCGATTTTCGGAAACTTAATAAGGCCACTCTAAAGGATTATTTTTCGCTTCCTTTCATTGACCAAGTCTTGGATACCTTGTCAGGGAAGAAATCCTTCTCCTTCCTAGATGGATATAGTGGGTACAACCAAATTCTAATATCACCTGAGGATTAGGAAAAGACTACTTTCACTTGTCCGTGGGGCACCTATGCCTATAGGGTCTTACCATTTAGTTTGTGTAATGCTCCTGCCACATTTCAACAAGCGGTACTAGGGATATTTCTTGATCTTATTCATGATTGTGTGGAAGTATACATGGACGAATTTATAGTATATGGAAATACTTACCAGGAAACCCTAGATAATCTAGAAAAATTCCTTATCAGATGTGAAGAAATGAACCTACTCTTAAGTCATGAAAAGTGTAAAATGGTGTTGACTGAAAGAGTAGTCTTAGGACATCATGTTTCATCTGAAGGGATCAAAGTGGATCCTGCTAAGATTGAGGTAATCATCAAAATTCTACCCCCCAAGACTCAAAAATAGTTAAGGAGATTTGTTGGACATGTCATATACTACCGATGATTTATTGAAAATTTCACAAAGATTGTTGCACCCATGTTTGTATTGTTTATAAAAGATGTTGATTTTCTTTGGACTGACCAGTGCCAAACCACCTTTGAAACTCTGAAAGCTAAGTTATCTGTGGAACCAGTTCTTATGGGGCCCAATTGGGCCCTTCCATTTCACATATCCACTGATACCTCTGATACTGCAATAGGAGGATTATTAGGGAAGAAAGAATACCATTAGTCATATGCCATTTATTTTGGGAGTAAAAACTTGTCCCCTACCGAGTTGAACTATACAGTTACCGAAAAGGAATTCTTGGTAGTGGTCCATGCCATCAATAAATTTCGCCATTAAATCACAGGATATGAAGTATTTGTAAATACAGATCACTCTTCCATTATATTTCTCATGAATAAACCTATTACCAATGGCTAAGTGACTAGGTGGCTCCTATTATTGCAAGAGTTCAATATCATCGTCCTTGACTGACCTGGAAAGGAGAATTTAGTAGTTGATTTTCTTTCATGCATAAAACATGAGGATGATGATATTAATGTTGATGATATTTTTCCAGATGAGCATCTCTTTTCCCTCTATGTAAATACCCCATGGTTTGCAGACATGGAAAATTATTTGGGTACTAGGAAGTTGCCAGCTCATTTGTCACCTCATGAAAATCGTATAATTATCACTCAAAGTGCTAACTACTCTTGGGTTAGACGTGACATCTTTTGTACTAGACTAGACTTGATTATTCGTAGATGTGTCTCAGAAGATGAGATACCAAAAATCCTATGAAGTTGTCATGATGGACCATGTGGTGGCCATTTTTCCAACAAACGTACAACATATAAGATGTTACATTCAGGTTACTATTGGCGTAGCATTTTTAAGGATGTTGTCAAATATGTGAGGAGCTGTGATAGCTGTCAAAGGATAGGAAGACCCACATCAGCTGATGAAATTCCCTTACGTGCCCAAGTTATGATAAAACCTTTTGAGAAATGGGCCCTTGATTTTGTAGGACCAATTTCACCCATGTCTCGTAAGAAGAACTATATTTTGGTTTGTACAGATTATGTCACCAAGTGGGTAGAAGAAAAAGCCTTACTTAGGGCTACCAAAAAATATGTTGTTGAATTCATTTATGAATACATATTTACCCTCTTTGGTGTTCCTCGTGAAATTGTCACAAACCAAGGCACCCAATTCATTTCCAAGTTGATGAAGGAATTAATGGAGAAATATGGGATCAAGCATTGTAAGTCTTCTCCATATCACCCGCAAGATAATGGCCAAGTAGAGTCCACAAACAAAGTTTTGGAAGATATCTTAACCAAGACTGTCCAATTACACCATAGGGATTGAGTTGATAGAATTCTAGAGGCTTTGTGGGCATATCATACCACCTGGATAAACATCATTGGGCATACCCCCTACAAGCTAGTGTATGAAAAACAAGTACTTCTACCAATAGAATTCCAAGTAAGGACTTTTCGTATTGTCGCACAATTGGGATTAAACCTAAATGAGGCACAGAAACAACGATCCCTACAATTAAATGAGTTGGATGAGATTAGGAAAGATTCTATCAAATGAACAATGTTAGTTCAAAACTAGAGGAGCAACTGGCATGACAAATTTATCAAGAAGAAACAATTCCAACCTAGTTATTGGTCTTTGTTGTTTGACTCCTTATTTAAAAATATTAAAGGCAAACTTACCACTCTGTGGTTGGGTCCTTATGAGGTATTTACCGTGTATGATAATGGGGTTGTTAACAATAAAACAATTGATGATGGACAAGTCTCTTTCGTAGTGAATGGACACCAACTCAAACTTTACCACATACCCATTTCCAAAGAATATTTTCTACATGTCATGTCAACTAACAAGGCATTGGCCTTAGGGGATGGGGAAGTTTTTCTCCCTCCCCCTGTTCTTGAAAATTTTTCTGAATTTTGACTGTACATATGTAAATAATTTGAAGTGTGTTTTTGTTGATAAAATATTCTAGAGATTTATGCATGTATTTATTTCACCATGAGTGGACAATTTCGAGACAAAAAGGGAAGTATTTTCCTTCAAAAAAAAGATATTGCTATATTTAAACCTTGTTGTTTGCTTAAGCATTAATTGAATAATGACTTGCTGTAAATTAGCCATATTTTTGCAAGATTTCTATTTTCCTTTTTCTCAAGGCATTTTTAATGGAAGTTGCTCTTAACACCCACCACTAGAGGATATAAGGAAGTGACACCTTAACTATCAAACCTAGAGGTTACTCGTACAATTTCCCCAAGAACACTGAGTAGGTGAGTAAGTATATTTATGAAAGAGTAGAAAGAAGGTCTGATTAGCAATTAGCCATGGAAACATCACTATAACTTAAAAAAGAAAGAAGTGAGTCGAGCTTGAAGATACCTTTTTGTTCTGTTCCAATGGTACCATCCACTACACACTAAAAATGCTTGATTATACCATATCTTTAGATCGGCTATGTCCACTTAAGTACCCCTTACATCAAGACAATCTATAAGGAATACATAAACAAGAGTCATCCTCTAACATAAATACCATCCTAGTCTTAAATAAATAAAATTTCAAAGTTGTATCCCCATATTCTTGCAAAAGTCAATCTTTATATAAAAATATTAAAAGATGGTGGACCAGTCTTTGTTGTAAAAGGGTGTAAGAGGCTAACCCGGTGGGATACTGAATAGGTCTACTGGAAACGGGTACCGACATGTGGTATGACTAGGTAAACCCATCAGAGTACTAAATAGGCTTGCTGGCAGTGGGGCATTCTACCTAGCGAGGGTGATGATCTGACAAACAATAAATAAAATTCCTAAATCTTAAACTTGTCCTGATGTACGGCATTAATTGTAGACAAAGCTGAAAATAAGTACATGGTTAAGCAAAGGTCAATGAACTCCATAAATCTACCATTGGGAACTAGTTTTAAGACTATCCTAAAACTCCCTCGCCTACCTCTTCTTAACTGTATGTAGGATGTTCTGTCCTACAGGTGGGGTCATACTTTAACCATCTCATCAGAATAATGTGTGAAATTTATCTCTACACTTGGCAAGCTATAAATCTTAGGCTATTGGGAGAATTGGCTAGTTCCCTATATTTTTTATTGTGAGGTTTCACAATACTTAGGAGTGGGGGAGGAGTTTCCTGAGATGACAAATGATAAACACTACCGATCTATATTATAATCCATGAGAAGAGGAAGTAGAATCTCTGTAAAAATTCAGTTATATTGTTTTCACGATATTCTGGGCTATTATATCAGCAGTTGTTTTTATTAAAATGCTAAATTCTATATTGTTGACATCACTGAGTGTTATAATACTATTGTATATTTTTTGAAAGACTGCTTAACTGGTTCTTTGTGTCAAATACAGACTGTTAAATTCTCACTACAGATTTGTGTTACATGCCTATGAACAAAGGAACAAATTATTTAACAGAGGAACAAATTTTTTTATAATGTACAAGAACGATGATAAGGAAATTAGCAGTGGATCATTCTATTTACACTTATCATGTTCATGCTCATGTTCACCATGACTGACAGAAATTTCCCAAGCTGAGTGTTATGGGTGAACGACCATTATAATGGGGATAATTTCTACTTGCACATGAGTACCATATGAAGTGCCATATGGAGTACCATTTTGAAGACCGGATGGAATTCCATCTGGACGACCGGATCGAGTGCCATATGAAGGACCATATGAGGTATGCATATACTATAAATGACCATGATTTCATGTAAAAAAGGATCGTTCGAATTAATACACATGTTTCACTGGTAAGTTAAGATGAATTGAATGGTATGTTGTTAAAATTCACGTTGATAATTAAATTAAAAAACTTTTAATGCATTTTATGATCAAATGTCGAAGTCGAAGCCTTGGACATTGATATAATTCACACATAATTAAAATTGCCTTCAAAGTACACCATTCTAAATTTAAATGTTGCACAATCATAGTCACAAATGGAAATCATATGTGATGAATTCGCTCACGAATTCAACCGTTTTCCACCTTAATTGCAATAAAAATCGGGTGTTTTGCCCCAATTTCCATTCCACTCATCCCATGCTTGATGTGTCACGTTCACCTTATGCCCGAGTCCATTCTTATGATCATCCTTCACATTGAAACCATTCCTAAACTCTATGAACTTTCCTCCTATGCTGAGCTTCTGGCCATTCCCGAATTCACAGAATGTAGAGATATTTTCCTTCGCGCAGGGTGGGGACCATTCTTGGCCAGTCTGCAGGGCCACAACGATGGCGTCTTACTGTAGCTATCTCTAGGGTTCAATGGGAGGCTAGCATGCATAGGGTCTCTATCCTTCTTGGTCTCTAAGGAATCAATTGCCTCAGCCACAAAATTTCCATGGGTTGGGGATCGATGGTTCAAACACCATCAATTGCCACGGCCAAGCTACAACAAAGTATTCAAGCCTGAATTTCAAAAAATTTCTGGAGCTAAAGGGTACTCCAAAGAATGTATCAAGGATGAATTGATTAATCCATTTATCGTAATTACCAGGCTTATCACTTTTGAAGGCAGGTACTATGTCTTCAAAGCTTTCCATTTTTGTCCGTTAGCTCATTTCCAATTTAATGAGCCCATGAATGTTCCTTTCTACTTCTTGAAAAGTCTTGAGAAAATGTCTTCCCAAGTGCATAAAAACTTGTCCAATCCTCATAACAGTCTATTCCACCATGGCCTCATCAAATTTCTTTTCATAACTGAGTTGACAAAATAGGGCAAGGCATGGGATGAATTCCTCTATCAATTCTCAAACCCCCATCTCACAGTCAATATCAGCAAGAGATCAATTGATTTAGGGATTTTTATTCCATCTAAGCCTCACTCTCCAAACACTTCAAACGCTCCAACTCAAACTATATCTCTATCTAAACAAAAGGCCAAGAAAATTGTTGATTCCCCTATAGTCTCATCGGGCAAGAAAACCAAAAATACTGATGATAATTCTCCATTTCCCTCAACACTTGTTGATCCTCAACCTAAGAAGTTACAAGATGCATTTCAGAAATATTTTCTTTCAATCCCTATGAATAGAAGAGGAGCCAATCGGTTCAAAGGGGAATCTTTTCGAAGAAGTACCTGGAGTGCAAGTAGAAAACCTAATGTAAAACCTCCAAGCACTTTGGATCCTATCCAATTATATTTCGATCATGAAAGCCCCCATAAAATACTCAAAGAAGTTTCTACAAAAGAATTTGAGCCTGATAAAGAAGTAAAATTTGAACTTATTCCCTCTCACAAGAACTATGTTACTCCTACCTCCCAGATGCCTACAACATATTCCAAAGTTTATATACCTTCCACATCCATCAAGGGATCCAAGCCCTCTTATTTTGAACCATCTGATCATACCACAATTATTGAGAAATTACAACAAGAAAATGCTCAATTGCTTCAACAGTTGGAAGAGGGAAAAACTATGGATAGGCATATACATCATGACAATGCGGTATTGCAAGAAAAATTGAATTCTCTCCAATTATTGGTGTATCAAATTACCACCACCAATCGCATCCTCCAGACGCAATAAAAACATCGTAAAGGCCCAAGACAAAATATCCATGGAAAGAGGGATAAGTTTCTAAATTCAATCCACCCCCTCCTTCACAAGTCTATTTGTGTCGGGTGATTCATTTTTGTTTGCAAAGGAACTTGCAAATACTTAGGCATGGGGGTAATGTTGGGTTCATGGTTTGATTGTTTTATTACGATGAGAAAATCCTTTTTGCATCGATATTACATATGCTATGCTTCATATTATCCATTTTGAAGGATTCTCAAAGGTTTATATATCAATTCACCATGAATTCGCATCAGGTATGTATAATTGGTGTTTTTGTAATGGTTTTGTGATCAATTCAGTTCATATGTTTATAAAGATCTAATGCATGGTTTGCTTGCAACGGGGAAAAATCATGGTATGATCCTCCATCCAGTACCTCATCTGGCACTTTGTTTAGAACTTGATCCGGCACGTGATCCGATACTCCATTTGGCACGTGATCCAGCACTTGATCCGGCACGTGATCCGATACTCCATTTGGCACGCGATCCAGCACTTGAAGCACATTGGAGCTGGTGGTTGGTCCATTTGTGGCCTTTGGTGGACGGATCAGTGATCTAGGTTTTGTGCCCCCTCGTGGCCTCCAGCTACAAATCTCAACACACCTTAGATTGGGAGGTTGTAGTGATCGTTGAGTGGCTCGTGACATTTCTAGAATATGTTGATGTTAGAACTAATTTAATGAGTTTGTTGTTTTTAGAGGAGGTTGACCCTTCTAGTGGTCAACCTCTCAAGATGAAAATTATCTATAAATACCACTACCAGTGGCACGACTGAGGAGAAGAATTTTATTTTTTAATACATACATTATCTGCAACTTTGTTCCAGACTATGTTTTTATGATTAATGGCAACATTTTGTTGAGTTAATCACTTGCATTTTCTTGTTGGAGTGTAGCCATGAACTGTTGGGGGGCCCACCAATGGTATGGGTGACTGTGTATATCAATGGATATTGTGTGTTCATATTTTTTCTTATTTAGAATTCGTAATTGTTTCTTTACTGCATGTATTTCTCAATTTTAATTGTTGTGTATATGTCAATTATAACTTGTTAATCTAATTTATTTTTCCTCAATTGCATATTGCTTGTAGGAGCTGGTTAATTATAGTATTGTGTATTTTCCTTCTTAGCTATAAATCATCCTCCAGGATACTAATTTAGATAGTTGTATTGAAGTCTTGATTAATCATTTTGGTTCTAGTAATTCAGACAGAGCATTAGTTTAGACAGAGCATTAACTTAGAAAGAGCAATAAGTAGACAGAGTATTACTTTAAGATTGGTTTATTTGCAAGCTTTGATAAATTAGTTGTTTCAAGTTTTGATAGCTTTAATTGAGATAGATTTAATTGCCATTTTAATTATTCTTTGTAGGTCTATTTTGATTATTGATTTTGCCTTAGTATGATATAATAGAAATAGATTTTGGATTAGGATTTCTAAAAGCATTTTAGTTAATTTTGAAATATGATTTTTAATGATAGAATTAATTCAGATTAGATAATGAAATCTCAGTTATGGATTTGAATTGTAATTTCTAGTTGACATTGACCAAGAATTAGAAGTTTGCACAGTGTGAATTTGAATTAGGATTTTTAATCATGAGTTTATAGATTTGCTTGAAGTAGTGAATTTGAATAAGAGTGCTTTTAATCGTTAATGATTGATGTATAAAGTTTAGAGATCACATGGATTCCCGAAATACTTAGTGTTGCTTCTATGATGGAAAAACAATATTTAGATTGCCTTATTCATACTCTCCATTTCTCTTTAGAAGTCAACATTGAATTAATTCCTCTTGAACTGTCACTAATAGTCAGATGCCATCATGATGTTATTCGACACCAAAGACACAATCATCACCTTTGAATACTTTCTTTCCTTTTAATGCAAGCTAGAAATAGTTTTGATCAATTAGAATGAATATAGTCATAACACTTTTACTTTTGAATAAGTAGATTAAATATTATTCTTCGCAAAATAGAAATAGTTATGAGTCCTTTTTAAGAATAGAGTTCACTTGTCAAAATAGTCTTGATAGGTTAGTTGTTTACTTGCTTACTTTCTCAGAGAAAGATAGATCAAATAACTCAAAAATATCTTACTTTTTTTTGCTTACTTAAAAAGAGATTGAATAGATTAACTAGCTTTAAAATAGATTGTTATTTGCTTATTTAGAAATAGTCCATAAATTCATTGTTTGAAGTTGCTTAGGGTAAATAGTTCATAATCGTAGAATTACCTAAAGCTCATTAATTGAAGGTTTCTTTATATAGAATTTGTTAACTAACTAAAATTGAAAAGAATCACCACTTTAAAAAGTAGATTGAAATACTGTTGATCCCTAGGTATACCATCTCCTTAGTTAGTTAATAATTCCATTAGCTTTTCTGCCTTGGTTCATACAGTGCCACAACTCTAAGTTTACTTACCCCTGGTTGAAAATTTAATTGAGGGAATTAGTGAATATAGAATACCCATCAATTACATCGCACCACATTTATAGGATTTAAATCATGCAAAACTCTAATTCATGGAAACCAAAAAATGGTTACAAATCCATGTAGATGATTGGTTGTGATCTCTCAAATATCAAGATGTTGTTACAATCGACTACCCGTCAAACTTCATTCAGCTACAAACGAGTCGAATTCCACTTGACCTCCTATCAACCTCCTGTTGATTGGCCTTTAAACCTTTGACTTAACCATCAACTTGACTTATCTGTCTAATCGAACATTCACCTAGTCGGCCCACCTCAACTAGCTAGTCGACTAGATTGAGTTTCCACTGCAAAGAAGATAACAACCCAACACAACCATGCATCTTTAAAATGAAAACATTTTTTTTATCCATACAGTCTGCACATAAGATCCATGGAATATATTTAAGGGTCTCTTATATTAATCATAGTGTATATAAATCAATGTTTCCAAAAAAACTATTGTCTTCAACCCTCTAGCTTGTCAAAATCTTCTTGATGTCATGATCTTGATGGAATTTTTTTGTGAAGCCAGTTATCATATATTTTTCACGTTCATGTAACCTATAGTACTTTTCAAAATTAGATTATTGATAAGAAGATACAAATACTCCCTCATTATTTATTAGAGTCGTATTATCAACATTGGTGTCCTTTATTACCCATTATATGGCTTCAAAGCATGGCATTCATGGGGTTCTTACAACACTTGTGTGTAGGTGTAACCTTTTGATGTTGGTGAAAACCAAGTCATTTTCATTTCTCATTGCAGGGCCACTTGGAGGTACTATATTAGGAAATTCATGCTCTCTTCGTCTTTTGTAAATCTCACCCCAACCAAAGAATGGGATTTGGGAATTAATTAGAGCTTCGGTATCCTTGAAAGCAGCGCACAGGGTTCAATTTTAGATTGAGACAACTAAGAAATTGGAGTAAACTATTTACTTTTGGCCTCCATGTCGCTTTCTATATGCTCAATTGGTTATGTTATTGGTTTCCCTTTGGATATTTTATAGGTATCCTAGAGGAATATCTTACAAACTTTATACATTTCTCACTAAATCTGTGATTTTATTAACACGTAACAATATATATATATATATATAGCAAGAAATAAAGTTTCCAGATCAAATTTTAAACAACAATAAGAAAATTCAATGAGGAAGATTTAAGAAGGGTATTTTAAATGCTTACCTAATGGGTTTACTCTAAAACGACCAAATATTGAAATTCCACCAACGATTATAGCCTCGATAAGTAGTAAGTGTTAAAGAAATTGTAATCAAGATGATAGGATAACAAAGTGCAATGTTCACTCCAACTATTTGACAAAGTAATTCACTCTCAATACTCAAAACTAAAAATGATTTCCAATAAAACAATATGCACATGGGATTTGTTTTATATAGATAGATATAAAATTATGATCAATGATGATCTTATGCACTTGTAGATGTGGTAAGATTTGTCCATTCTATTCAAAAGTGACATCCCAACTACCAATCACAAAAACATTCAATGTAGGTTGATGAACTCAACGACTATCAAAAAATTCTTTTCACTTTGATTGGTGCTTCAATCAAATTTTATTTTTCAATAAAGGTTTAAAAGAGAAGAAATGACAATGAAAAGTGTTATAGCAAGATTTGCCTCGCCCTATGCAAATTTTCTCACAAGGCCTTTTTCCATTTCCCTATGCAAACTTAAAGTCCCTTTTTTTTAGTTCCCAGAGCCAAAAATAATATTTTTGCACATATACGTGCCCTAACTATTATACAGCATGTGTATACATACGTTGCACCATTACAGCCCACGTACATCGATTTTTGTGCCCAAAATTAAAACATGGTGTCAGGTTTCCATGTCACGTCACAAGATCCATGATCCTTGACCTTCAATATACTGGAAACATTCTGACTCGGCCCTTTAGTTCTATTTGAAGGCTATAAATGGGCCATATCCAAGCTATGGAAAAGAGGAGAAGAATTCAACTTTGAGAGAAAAGTTACTCTAGAGAAATTATTCACTTCATATTGAGTCTTTGTAACACCCTGTTTCCCCCAGTTTGTAAATATAAATGGACTGGCCAAGGACTATGGTAGACTCATAAGTATGAATATGTGATGTAAATGGACCTTGAGGAAAAGGTCAATGAATGTGAATGATATTTTAATTATTGCAGGACTGCTGAGAGGGGATGTGCAGAAAAAGAGACCACGATGGCAGGGAAGGGCACCTGAAAAGGTAGCATTAACTTCCACCGAGAATTAATTACCGTATTTGGACTCCACTGTCCCGGAGAACCAAAAGCGGCTCACTGGCCCTGAAATTTAATGCCTTGCAGGCTGGTAGGTTGATGGCTTGATGAGGGATGGGGAGGTGAACCGCCTATCCGTAGAGCCATCATGACTGGCCAACGCGAGGGTAATCGTGCCACACGCAACCTCGTGAGAGGATAAGGCGTATGGTAGAAGCGATTGAGAAGGGACGCGAGGGGAACTCTGGAATTATGCAGGGTGAGTGATAGCAGAGAGGAAGGATTACAACCTTCGCTACTGGTCACTGGTGGACAGAGAGACGCAATCTCAGAGCATCGTGGTCTTAGCTCGGGGGTGGCTAGTGGTAAATCCTTTGGGAGTCGTTGAGCCTACGGTTGGGTGGAAATGAGAACCCCTCTCAGTAATCACGCCCACTTATGGTGTTATTTCTGATAAGTATTTTATGTATTGCATCTTGAAATTCATACGCTGATATATATTTATATATATATATATATATATATATATATATACTCACAGCACTGTGAGATTATGAATGATTTATGTGTAATAATTGTTTGTGCAGTGTTTGATGAGAATGAATAGGTATATGCTCACAATAGAGGAAACCACGCATGATGTGCATGGATGAAGCAATTGTATTTATGTCTAGATCGAACTAAGTTAGGTTCCCAGCCCATTCTCGGGAAGTTGCTTCCCTTATCTATCTCGGGGATACCCGGTACAGGTCTCTTCACAGAGATTTCCCAGAGGAGGGGCTTGAATGCACAAGTCTTAATAAACCCCATATAAAGAGGAACGACCCTCTTACATCCCGAAGTAGCAGCGTAGGGATAATTATTGATCAACAGATGATACCCCGTCAGAGAGTCTGCGGTCATTCACGATCATTGAATCGAGGGAATAAACGAGGGCGTTAAGTGCCATTAAACCTTTTTCCCTCTATCTTCGTGAATAGAGATGAAATCTGAATCATAGGTCCCCAGACTCCATGAGGACACCTGGACCATTGGTTTTTCCACGTACAAAGAGTAGTAGGAAAGGGCACGGCATCGAGACTGACCTGAACCGTCAGATCCTAGCTAGGGAACCCGACAGTCATTAGATCTATAGGGAGATAGACGAGGGTTAAGCCTCGTGAATAGGGTCAAAGCCATGAAAGGATCAGAGCCCTCCATCTGAGGAGGGAGGGTGGCAAAGATCCGATGATCTCGTGATCTTGGAGGTTCACGGGGTAGGAGTCCAAAGGTTGGATTCTCTAAGTCGCGAGTGGCCAAGCCACGAGAGGATCTGAGCCGTCCATCCGAGGAGGACAGGTGGCAGAGATACAAGAGTCTCATGAACTCGGAGGTTCGCAAGGTAAGAGCCCAAAAGTTGGATGCTCTAAGTCGCGAGTGGCGAAGCCACGAGAGGATCTGAGCCATCCATCTGAGAAGGATAGGTGGCAGAGATCGAGAGATCTTGCGAACTCGGGAGTTCGCAGGGTGAACGCCCAAGTAGTTGGTGTTAAAAGTCGCTAGGCGCGAGGACACGAAGCGACGAAGTGGAGAGAGGACTAGGAGTCATCCATCTGAGGAGGACAGGTGGCAGAGATAGAGAGATCTCACGAACTCAGGAGTTCGCAAGGTGAGAGCCCAAACATTGGTTACTCCAAGTCGCAAAGACACGAGGAGAGAGGAAGGAAGTAGAGTCGTTGGATCTGGGTCATAGGAGGATCGTTGGATCAGGAACCCTATTGCCTATCGCACACTCGGGGGTTCGAAGGTTGAGTGGAGCCACTTTCGACATCAGAAGTTGCGAAGTGTCGAGTGCCGAGGTTCGTGAGGATGCGTGGCAATCATTAGCGCCATCGGGAAAAGTCCCGATAAGGAAGCCATCCATCGACGTTTGGCTCATCGGGATATCAGGAATCTTGGTGACAAATTGTTCATGAACTTTGGTTTCATGAACCACAAAATAGTGAGGAGCAGCGAGAACCGTCCATCCTAGAGGATGCGTGGCTAAGATCGAAGGAATCGAGAATCTGTGAATCGGGAAATTGGGGGTTCTGTTGACGAGAGGTTTGGTGCATTTTGACACGCGAAACCTCGAACCTCGATAAGAGATAAGACCATGGTCACAGGTTAACGATCATATGGTTCGAGGCTTATAGTCAGGAGGGCTAACGCGAAAGGAGCGCGTCGGTATTCGAGGAATCGCAAGTTCCATGGGTGAATGTATTTTGACATCGCAAACCCCCGAATCCCCGATGAAAGGATATGACTGCGGTCATATAGAGGGTGGTCGTGTGGACCAAAAGATCTATTCCAGAGGTTTTAGCGAAAGTTGACGTCATATCGGGATATCAGGGATTTTGAGGACAAAATGTTTATGTATTCCAACGTTGTGATATTCAAAACCCTGATGGACGGGAGAGATTTTGTCGGAGGATCTCTGAGTCTGTCCTAACCGTTAGATGAGGAAATAAGACGTTGACTTAATTCAGGATGTGGTTATGCTTTAGGATAAGCAGTGGGTATATCTGGACGGTCAGAGTCCACCCGCCCAGATCTACGGCTGAGGATGCATTCCGGAGCCCCCTTGCCATTCTACCTTTAATGGGGGGGGGCTCTGGAATTGGAAATGCAACTCTCGAACGGTCGAGATTTACTCACCATGATCAACGTGTTAAGAACCTAATAATGAATACAAAAGAACCATAAGAGATATACAAGAACAATATGCAAAATCTCCTTTATTACCATCAAACTCTTGAGGTAGGGCAACACCATACAATGGATCCTATTATGGAAGGGATCCTCTCATGTTCACTTGCCTCTTCGAGGGGGCATCCTCCTATTGAGCTACGACTCCAAATACAATACTTCTCTTCATGTCTCATTACATTG
>ML793587.1:715930-733920 GCA_009831015.1 Picea engelmannii
AGGTGCAGTGGAAACATTTTGGCCCAGATGAGGCTACATGGGAAATGGAGGATGCCATGAGACAGGCATATCCGATTTTGTTTACTTCTGTACATGTAATTCATGTTAGTAGCTAAGAACATCGAGGACGATGTTCCCTTTTAGGGGGAGGGAATTGTAACACCCTGTTTCCCCCAGTTCGTAAATATAACTGGAGTGGCCAAGGACTATTGTAGACTCATAAGTATGAATATGTGATGTAAATGGACCTTGAGGAAAAGGTCAATGAATGTGAATGATATTTTAATTATTGCAGGACTGCTGAGAGGGGATGTGCAGAAAAAGAGACCACGATGGTGGGGAAGGGCACCTGAAAAGGTAGCGTTAACTTCCACCGAGAATTAAATACCATATTTGGACTCCACTGGCCCGGAGAACCAAAAGCGGCTCGTTGGCCCTGAAATTTAATGCCTTGCAGGCTGGTAGGTTGATGGCTTGATGAGGGATGGGGAGGTGAACAGCCTGTCCGTAGAGCCATCATGACTGACCAACACGAGGGTAATCGTGCCACACATAACCTCGTGAGAGGATAAGGCGTATGGCAGAAGCGATTGAGAAGGGACGCGAGGGGAACTCTGGCATTACACAAGGTGAGTGATAGCAGAGAGGAAGGATTACAACCTTTGCTCCTGGTCACTGGCTGACAGAGAGACGCAGTCTCAGAGCATCGTGGTCTCATCTCGGGGGTGGCTAGTGGTAAATCCTTTGGGATTCGCTGAGCCTACGGTTGGGTGGAAACGAGCACCCCTCTCAGTAATCGCACCCACTTCTGGTTTTATTTCTGATAAGTATTTTATGTATTGCATCTTGAAATTCATACGCTGATATATATTTATATATATATATATATATATATATATATATATATACTCAGAGCACTGTGAGATTATGAATGATTTCTGTGTAATAATTCTCTGTGCAGTCTTTGATGAGAATGAATAGGTATATGCTCACAACAGAGGAAACCATGCATGATGTGCGTGGATGAAGCAATTGTATTTATTCCTAGATCGAACTAAGTTAGGTTCCCAGCCCATTCTCGGGAAGTTGCTTCCCTTATCTGTCTCGGGGATACCCGGTACAGGTCTCTTCACAGAGATTTCCCAGAGGAGGGGCTTGAACGCACAAGTCTTAACAACCCCATATAAAGAGGAATGACCCTCCTAAATCCCGAAGTAGCAGTGTAGGGATAAGTATTGATCAACGGATGATACCCCGTCAGAGAGTCTGCGGTCATTCACGATCATTGAATCGAGGGAATAAACGAGGGCGTTAAGTGCCATTAAACCTTTTTCCCTCTATCTTCGTGAATAGAGAGGAAATCTAAATCGTAGGTCCCCAGACTCCATGAGGACACCTGTACCGTTGGTTTTTCCACGTCCAAAGAGCAGTAGGAAAGGGCGCGGCATCGGGACCGACCTAAACCGTCAGATCCTAGCTAGGGAACCCGACAGTCGTTAGATATATAGAGAGATAGACAAGGGTTAAGCCTCATGAATAGGGTCGAAGCCACGAAAGGATTAGAGCCATCCATCCGAGGAGGATAGGTGGAAAATATCCAATGATCTCATGAGCTCAGAGGTTCGCAGGGTAGGAGTCCAAAGGTTGGATGCTCTAAGTCGCTAGTGGCGAAGCCACGAGAGGATCTGAGTCGTCCATCCGAGGAGAACAGGTGGTAGAGATCCAAGAATATTGCGAACTCAGAGGTTCGCAAGGTAAGAGCCCAAAAGTTGGATGCTCTAATTCATGAGTGGCGAAGCCACGAGAGGATCTGATCCATCCATCCGAGGAGGACAGATGGCAGAGATCGAGAGATCTCGCGAACTCGGGAGTTCGCAGGGTGAACGCCCAAATAGTTGGTGTTAAAAGTCGTGAGGCGCGACGACACGAAGCGATGAAGTGGCGAGAGGACTAGGAGCCATCCATCTGAGGAGGACAGGTGGCAGAGATCGAGAGATCTCACGAACTCGAGAGTTCGTAGGGTGAGAGCCCAAACATTGGTTACTCCAAGTCGCGAAGACGCGAGGAGCGAGGAAGGAAGGAGAGCTGTTGGATCTGGGTCGTAAGAGGATCATTGGATCGGGAAACCTATCGCCTATCACGCACTCGGGGGTTCGTAGGTTGAGTGGAGCCACTTTCGACATCAGAAGTCGTGAAGTGCCGAGTGCCAAGCTTCGTGAGGATGCGTGGCAATCATTAGCGCCATCGGGAAAAGTCCCGATAAGGAAGCCATCCATCAGCGTTTGGCTCATCAGGATATCGGGAATCTCGGTGAAATAGTGTTCATGCACTTTGGTTTCATGAACCATGAAATAGCAAGGAGCAGCGAGAACCGTCCATCCTAGAGGACGCGTGGCTGAGATCGAAGGAATCGGGAATCTGTGCATCGGGAAATCGGGGGTTCTGTTGACGAGAGGTTTGGTGCATTTTGACATGCAAAACCCTGAACCCTGATAAGAGATAAGACCGTGGTCACAGGTTAATGGTCATATGGTTCGAGGCTTATAGTCAGGAGGGCTAACGCGAAAGGAGCGCGTCGGGATTCGAGGAATCACGAGTTCTTTGGGCGAATGTATTTTGACATCGCAAACCCCGAAACCTCGATGAAAGGATATGACTGCGGTGATATAGAGGGTGGTCGTGTGGACCAAAAGGTCTAGTCCAGGGGACTAGCGGAAGTTGACGTCATATCGGGATATCGGGGATTCCGAGGACAAAATGTTTATGTATTCCAACGTTGTGATATTCAAAACCCCGATGGACGGGAGAGATTATGTCAGAGGATCTCTAAGTCTGTCCTGACCGTTACATGCGGAAATAAGACGTTGACTTAAGTCAGGACGCGGTTATGCTTTAGGATAAGTAGTGGGTAGATATGGATGGTCAGAGTCCACCTGCCCAGATCTACGGCTGAGGATGCATTCTGGAGCCCCCTTGCCATTCTACCTTTAATTGGGGGGGGGTCCGGAATTGGACATGCAACTCTCGAACGGTCGAGATTTACTCACCGTGATCAATGGCTCCCTAGTAGATTCTGGAGCCCCCTTGACATTCTACCTTTAATGAGGGGGGGGGTCCAGAATAGTGTGGTGTGTGAAGTCGGGCCCCTCCTCTCAGGACGAGCATTGTGTCGCATCTCCCTCTTGCCACCTATATTACACCCAAACGCACGACGGGGCTTGTTCCCATTGGCGGATTCTCTATCCTCGATGAGGTTTATTCCTTTTGGCCATCCACTAACCCCATGGGAATCCATCCCTATGGGATGCACGTTAGCCCTGGCGGGATTCTTCGGTTACAAAATCGAGCGTGTAGATATTACAGTAGATCGAAGCGCGAAATACCAAAGATTTTGCGTTCAAATTGAACCATGAACATGTTCCACGATCACATGGGAATGGGGTAGGAGAGAGATAGAGCCAGCTTACGCTGGACCTCCTTGGTTATTTAAGGGTTCGAGTCCGACAGAGGACCGGAAAAATTTGATTTAGGTAGAAGTTGTGTTACAGTCTTCATCCCTTTATCCTTTTATATCTGAACACGTTGTTCAACCCCCAAGCTCTTCCCTACTTGATTGAGAACCTCATTGTCTCTTTTATATGAGCTTGCCTTTGGTGGAGGATTGAAGTGGTGGAGGCCCAACTATAAGGGACTTAATTTCTCGATTCCAAACCGTGCCGACAAGGAATTTTGTAATTCATGCACTTCTGTTGATTTCATTTTAATAGAAATACTCTTTTCTCGTCTAATTAATGTCTTGCAAATATTTGAATTATTATTCCATGGGCATATTTGTTATGAATATTGATGGATTATGCTATTCCATGTGCTAAATTTTTATATTATCACCATATGCTTGCGTTTCTTGATTGTTGAGGACAAGTTGCAGGTGTATTTCTTTGAGTCAAGTGCTCAATGGTGGACTTCATCGAACATCTGGATGAGGTAGGCTCTTTATCTTGTCTTGTTAGCATATTTTCTTATATAGCATACTTGAGATTAGAGTTGATTTCTGCAGTCATTTCCGTCTGTTGTGGTTTACCCCATGACATAGAGAGATTTTCCTCGTAACCGAATTGGCGACCATACTAGGATAAAATCTTGTTTTGGGGGTTTGGAGTGTTTTTCTCCTTTGATTGCTCTCGTTTATATTGAGTTTCTTGTCGTTTAATTGCTTGATAGCCTCTTTTCATTTTGAGTATGAGTTTCTTACCCTTATCCTTAACCTGGAAGTGCTTTAATAAATTTATGCAGGTTTTTCCGAACAGTCACGTACATACGCATGTTTTCCTTCTGCAAGATGCGTATATACGCGGTTTTCTCCTGAACAGTCACATACATCATTATTTTGTGCTTGGTTTCTAATTGTGATTCTTGATGGGTAAGTTTTGATGGTTGTTGAGTCTTCTTAGGTCTCTGTTATGACTTTTAAGAGCCTACAGAGTGATAGGAAACCTTTCTTTGGTTGAATTTTTGGGCAGTGCCTTTCTCATCATCCTTTTCATTGATTGTCATTGCATCTTGGGCTAGGTGTTTGCTTCTTGATATCCTACTTGGTTTGTCTCTGATTGCATTTAGTGGAATCTTTATACCAAGATGTTTTTCAGTCCTTGCATTTTCATTCTTTTATATTGAAAATACAAAAATATTAAACATTTTGCATTGTTGGCATTTGATGTTTTGGGTTCTTATCATTGATCTTAGTACATGTACAGAAAGATTGCATCTTATTTTGAATTGCAGAATTAAATTGAAAATTGCATTTTGAAAAGCTTATCATTTATTGGGAATTGAAGTTAGGACTTTGCATTTTATTCATATTCATTTATTTTACTTGTTGAATCATAACATCTTCAATTTCACTACCGCACCTTTTTGAGTAATCAAGGCCACTAAAAGAAATGTTGATAATTTAAAATTGATTAGAAACGATTTTATTTTCTAGGGTGCACAAATTAGATTAGGATTTAGAGCCTTGGACTAAGATTTTGTTAGTAAACTTCTCAAAGGATATTAAATCAACATATGTGTCTGACTAAGGGAGTGGTGAACTCCATTGTATAATTGGTGATGTCGGGAGGCTCCGCTTACATTGCAGTTAAGCACAAGGTCACGTGAAGTTGGTTGAGGGGATATCCCCCCAATACCTTCTTAGCGTCAGATATTATTCTGGGAATCTATTCGTATATGGGGATCTTGCTAGTACATTTACCTCTGTGAGAAGCGGTGCTTTCGAGTTTTCGGGCTTTGCTACCCTACCCATATGGTAGACCCAACTTACGACTGTTCATCTGCGCATCGGTCATATCATGGTTGCTTAGTTGCTTGACATAGGTACCATGTAGGTTACTTGCAGGGGTTATTCTACAGGTACCCTAGGTCAAATAAGGGTCGGAAAACACACAGCCTTTATGGAGGATTATCTCTCGGGGGGGATTTGACTGAGTGGTTGTTAAGCCAACGAGGGCCCTTATAATTGATTGATACCTCTGATATTTTGCAGGGAGTCTCAGGCCCCTCTTGGGTGAGGAATACCTACTTTAGGGAGGGAGGCCCCTTTCATCCACTTTATCATGTTTGTCTGCATATTGGTCTTTTTTTTATTTTGGTGTGCTCTTTGATTACTAGTTGGCCTTAGGATTTGTTTTTATATCTCAAGTCTTGAGTCATCGTGGAGCCAGACTAGCTTCCCTGCATGTCTCGTCGTTTATTATGATTACCACCGCATCTTGAGTCTTTTCATTCTAAAAGGCATAAAGTTATCAAACCTATTACACACACCTCCACTTACCAGACTTGTGATCATACAAGGATGAGTATTGAATCAAGTCGGAAAGATATTGGGAGTCCTTCAACTCCCATACCCATTATAGTTAACGGTACTCCTTCGACACCTTCAACCACAATGGTTATAGTGCTGAAAGTTCCTATCATCACTCTTGTCCATCCTATAGTGAATGCTCAACCTATAGCCACAAACCCTTTTGGGTCCTTTTGTCACTCATCGGGCTACAATATTCGATCCATCTCTACGACCTCTAGCACGTTTTCTTATGGTATGTTGAATTTCACATCACAATTTCCATCCTCCATCCCAACATCTAATCTGAATACTAGTATTGGAATTGGGGGAATGGCTCCTTCACATACTCCATTTTCATTTGGCAGTGCTCATATCCCACAAACGACTCCTACAATTGGAGGCCTTTCTCCTTTTCACCCTGGGTCTAATACTGGTCCTAGTGCTCCTAGATGGAGTGGTCAACCTGGGGGACAAGATGCTTCTTACAGTCCATCCTTTACACCTACCTCCTCTACATCGATTCCGACCAACACGTTTGGCATGAAGAATCCACCTCTATCCTCTGGATTCACACCCAGAGGAGGTCAGTTCCATACCTTGGGAAACCCCTACCCTGGAGCTACTCCAGTTGGGGGAAATTTTTACAACCCTCATCATAACGTTCCTATGGGAATGGTGCCCAACTAACCTTTCATGAATTAGTTTGGAGGAGGTTCTTACAATCCCATACAGGACCATGGTGCCTACCAAAACCCTGGATGGGCTGCAATTCCCCAACAACAATATTTCCCAGGAGCTTGAGGCTAGATGCCGCAACCCTGTCTCCCTTTTTTGGCCAGAATCAATCTACTATACTTGTATAGATTAATGAATGACCCTGTGCATCATGATTCAACATGGCCCCCTATACCCACCAAGCTTCCTTCGGATATTCTAAAATTTGAAGGCAAGACTGGTGAGGATCCTGGTGATCACGTCACTACTTTTCATCTTTGGTGCTCTTCGAATTCCCTTAATGAAGATTATATTCATTTAATATTGTTTCAATGCACCCTCATGGAGGTTGCAGCGAAATAGTACATAGAGCTACGGGGGGGGATGTACGAAACTTTTAATCAGGTGGTTTTAGTCTTCCTCAACCACTTCCAATTGTCGGTTCATTACGATGTTGGCATAGAAATTATGTTGGCCTCCCATTAGGACAAAGCCACCCATATCTCGGATCACATACAAGAGTGGTGTAGACAGAAGAGGTTGATCAAGGCTTACATACCTCTGTAATTCCTGCTAGAGTGGTTCCTTAAGTCTCTAGAGCCTTATATTTCGAAGGATGTTTCTACATATGGGGTTACATCTGAGGAAGAAGCGATTTTTAAATCCCAACACTTAGATCTTATATATGCTCAGTTTGAGATGTTATACGAGATTCTTCTATATGCATCGAGGTCAAACTATGACCCTAGACAAAATCTCAAGCCTCATGTCGATGGAATTGTAGGCTCCACCAATGTGAAATATGAAGATTTCGTGACAATTCAGTTGAAACAGTTGTCTCTAAACTAGTATATAGGAGGGCCAGCTTCGTCTGTGTACTCCACTCCCACTCAGTCGGTAGATGTACATTATGTGAAATCATCGACAAGTATGAATGGTAAACAACAACTAGGAGGGATTAAAAAGAAAGGACGTGTTAACAATCGTAAGGGTGGGAAGAATAATAATAAACCCAAGGACAATGGTAATAATGAGAAGTATAATAACAATCCTAGTGAGGGAAAGAAATAAAGGCGAAAGATGAAATTTCCTTCCAAGATTTGTACATACGATCACCTTACCCACTTGTACCCCAAACTTGTGGAAGCTATGAGGATTTTATCTCTCCCTCCCATTGTGTTGACTAATCCTTTTCCACATAATCAAAACATGACCTCAAGATCCTCAAATGTTGGAAATATGGCGAGTGGGATTCAAAAACCATCGATGCAAGACGATGACTATCTATGCATCAATATGGTTAAGTCTGAGGTTAATGTAGCCACTCGATCTCATGATTACAATTCTTCATAGATTGTACCTGGTCTAGAGTCTCCCCCTCCTCTGGAGACACCTTTATAGATCAAAAAACTAGAGCCCCCACTTCGTATTCTTAAAGGAGTACTCAAGCACTCTACCCACAATCCTAATGCTAGAGCCGCCCAGAATTACTCTATTGTTGAGGATCTGGGTCAATCCCCTTGTGCGATGTTAGCTTTGGAGGTACTCCAGATGTGTCCTTCATAGAGGAATGGCTTGTTATTTGTGTTAGGAGATTTAGATACCAGTGGCTCTAAAGTTATCAAGTTTTACGTCACGGATGTGAAACCTTTCTTGCCTTACCATGTGGAATTCCAACTCCATGTGGGTTACTCAAAGTATACCATCAAACGTATTGCAATTGATGAGGGCACTGCAACATGCATGATGTCCCTGGTCTATTGGAAATCCCTCGGCTCTCTGACCTCTCTCAATATCTGACCATGTTGACTGCTTTTGACGGTCGTTCTTTCCGCCCTCACTCTATTCTTCCTGCCTTCCCGATCCAGTTAGGTGGGAAGACAATAGAGGTGTATGTGTAGGTGGTTGATGTGGCCCTCGACTATAACTCATTACTAGGATGCAATTTGACTTATGCTATGACTACAATTGTATCATCTGTCTTCCTCAATCTTTTCATTCCTCACGATGGGAAGATCGTGACGATCGACCAGTTGTCCTTTGCATATGCTATCCCTAATGCATTGGTTGGACTGTCGATCCCCGTGATCAACAATTCTTAGCTAGCAACTCAGAATATCAGTGTCGTAATGTATTTATCCCTTATGGGTACCTTCAACTTCATGGCACCAGTTCATCATATCTACGCCATGTCCAATAGGTATGCTTTGTCAATGAAGTATGTTCCTTTTTGCACTTCATATTTTAATGATCCTTGGACCCTACCTTCCTCAACTCCATCTTGTGAATTTTAGGCACATACTGGAATGGCTATGCCCCTATCGACAGCAGAGATAGCATATCAATTTGTTCTTGACTCTTCCGTCGATCTAGATCATGTTATCCCACAGACGGACGAGGAGGATATTGTTCTCAATTCTGTATGGGACACTTCATCGTCTTGCTCACATGACTGACTTGATCATACTTTACCCTCTGATGAAGCAATTGTAGAGGCCATGAATGGTTCTGATAGGCCATGGAATGATATGCACCATCTCTCTTATTTTCTCCCAGAGCTTGCTAGAATCGAACAAGATGATTTTAGATCTACCTTGAGAAAGATAGTTGGTCACGTTGTAGTTCCACTTGATATGCACGGTATTTATGCTAAAGGAAACATGGAAATTATCTCTCCTACCATCATGATCGATATCCTTCGTATTCCTGGCAAGGTTTAAAATGTATACATCGGTGTGGATTTTTCGCCGAAAGAAATTCTGATCTACACCGAGCTCTTCAAATAATTTTGGGATGTATTCACTTGATTCATATGAAGAGATGCCAAGAATCGACCCTCTAATTGTCGAACATGAGATTAAAACCTACCCGGATGCTAAACCTATTTGGAAACGACTTAGACTTGTCAATCCTAGGAAGGCCCCTACTATTAAGGCAGAGGTACAAAAACTTCTTAACACTAGATTTATCTACCCAGTTCTCTTGACTAAATGGGTATCCAATCTTGTTCCTATGAGTAAAAATAAAGGAACTATCTGTGTATGCATGGATTTTTGAGACCTAAATAAGGCATGTCCCAAAGACAACTTCCCGACACCCTTCGTTGGTCAAATTCTTGATGAGCATGCGGGAAGCAAAGTTTTTTCTTTTATGGAAGGATTTGAAGGGTATAACGAAATTCATATTAATCTCAAGGACCAACATAAGACGAAATTTATTTGTCCTTGGGGTACATTCGAATACTGGAAGATGCCTTTCAGCCTTAAGAACACCAGAGAAACATTCCAATGAGCTATGACCTTCGCATTTCATGATCTCAAGCATATATTTGAAGCCTACCTCGAAGATATTGTTGCTCACTTCCGTTAGCAAGTGGATCATCCTACCCACCTTTGGCTAGTTTTTGAAAGATGTTGCCATTACCGCATCCGTTTGAACCCTCATAAATGCATCTTTTGTGTTAGTTCAGGTCAACTTCTAGGATTCTTAGTCTCTGAGACTGGAATCATGGTGGATTCATTAAAGGTTGAGGCAATACTTCGATTGCCTCCCCCGTGCACTATTCGTCAACTTCAAGGCCTACAGAGGAAAGATAAATTTTTACGATGGTTTATAGTGAACTATGCCAATATTACTAAGTGTTGCATGTGTCTCTTAAAGAAGAACACTCCTTTTATCTAGGATTACCGAGCCCATGAATTCTTCGATGCTTTGAATAATTCCTTGGTATCGACACCTATGTTGAAGTATCTTGACTACAGTGGAGATTACTTTCTCTATATCACCACATCCAAAGAGACGATTGGTATGGTGTTGGTTCAAGAGGATGATGAGATCTTTGAGCATGTCATTTACTATCTTAGTCGAAACTTAGTCGGTCCTGAACTCAAATATTCTTATGTTGAAAAGTTAGCTTTGGTTGTTGTTCATGCAATTAAACAATTACGACACTATATATTGCTTTGAAAAATTTTTGTGGTTGTCGATGTCAATCCATTTCAATACGTCCTTACTAGGAGTATCATGGGGGGGAAATACAATAAATGGATTGTCATCTTACATGAATTTGATCTCAATTTCGCTTCTGCGAAATCCAAGAAATCGCTAGTTTTTGCAGATTTAATATGACTTCCCTCGGTTAGATGAGGATGTTATTCATGTTTATTCATTTGTGGATGAACACATTTTCCTTGTCTCATCATCAAACCCCTGGTATGGAGATATTGTTGTCTATCTACAAAATTTGAATTTCCCTCAGCATCTCTCGAGAGATGATCGACGGCATATACGATACCATGATAAGAACTACCTTATCATCAGTGACACTTTGTATCGATGAGGAGTATACAATATATTGCATTGTTTCTTGACTCATGAAGAAGTTGAATCTATTCTGAATGACTGCCACAGTGGGGCTTGTGGTGGTCATTTATATGGGCATGCGACAACCCAGAAAATTTTGTGAATCGATTATTTATTGTCGTCTATTTTTAAATATTTTGTCAAAGCGGTTAAGAATTGTCACCCCTACCAGGTGTTCACTCGAAATATGTGCTCGCATATATCCCCTCTCCATCCATTTTCTACCGTCGGTCCCTTCACCCAGTGGGGGTTGGATTTTTTGGATTGCAACCCAACTTCAGCTGGGCGGCATCAACACATTATCGTGGTTGTAGACTACTTTAATAAGTGGTACAAGGCCATTCCTATAGTTAAATCTTATGGTAAGATTGTTTCTTTCTTCATGTTCAATCAAATTATAGCCAGGTTTAGAATCTTGAGTGAAATTGTCACTGATCATGGAAGTCAATTTTATAACGAAATGATGAAAGAATTAGCATTGAAACTAGGTTTTAAACATGGTCATTCTTCCCCTTACTACCCCTAGGCAAATGGACAAGTAGAGGCCATGAACAAGTCTCTCAAGACCATTTTTCAGAAAATTTTCAGCCATAGCAAATTTGACTGGCATATCATGCTTTATCCAACACTTTGGGAATACCGAACCTCGATTAACACTTCCACTGGATTTTCTCCTTTCCAGTTAGTGCATGGTGTGGAGTCAATCCTACCTATTCAATGTGAAATACCTTCTCTTAGATTGGAAGTTGTTCTCCTACCTGACACTTTCGATCTTGAACAATGCCTCGTACACCTAGAGAGTCTATAAGAGAAACATTGAGAGGCCTCCACGGCCATCGAAGCGAATAAATGATGTGTCAAGGTCCAATATGATAATTATTTATGTCCTTGGAAATACACTGAGGGTGACTTGGTCCTTCTGTATGACCAATCCAAAGAACCACTGGGGGCGGGCAAGTTCAAACCCATGTGGCAAGGTCCCTATATCATGCAACATGTCTTAGAAAAAGAAGCCTATGAATTAGAATATTATGAAGGGAATATGCTAGTTGAGCCTAGGAATGGGAATGGGATCTACTTGAAAAAATATTATGTGTGAGCCCCAAGATTGGGTGTAAATCTTTGTATACTAATGTATTTTAGTGTATATATATTTTCCCCCTTTTCATATTCAACTTGCTTATCGAGTTTTCCCTTGGTTGGAAGATGTCAATGAAGTCTTCAGTCTACTTAGGATTCGTAGATTTGGCCATTCGTCATACACGAAACTTGTCTTCCATCGCTTGGGTTGTTTATTCACCCGAGGGTCTACTAGTCTCTTTAGGTGGTGTTTTCCTAGGGTCGTCAATGAATAATGTGGCCGAATATAGCGTCATTATAGAAATTTTGTGTGATGCCATTTCAAATGGTATTCACTCTATAGAAGTTCGTCTGGAATCTCAGTTAGTAGTGTGTTTGTTGAATGGATGTTACCGTGTGAAAGATCCTACTCTACTCTGACAATTATTATGTGTACGACTTTTGGAACGACATTTTGATTTTATTACTTATCATCACATACCTAGAAGTTCTAATTATGTATTTGATGCATATGATAATTTTGTTTTAGATTGGCATTTGTCACATAACTAAAGAAAATATAACACTTTCATTCATGTACACATTGTAATATAATTAAAGTCGAAGATCAATGTTTTTATATATATTTCATCTCTCCAAAAATATGGTGTTATAGTACAAAATTGGGGCTCACACCCTCAAAATACATATATGGCCAATCATACAATAATCACAACATCTATGCATGTAGCGCCAGATGTGTGTCATGATAAAATACTATGGAATTTACGAGACACTAAAAGAGTCATAACCAAGCATGGGGCACACCCACCACCTGTCATTGCATCACCTCTCGTAGATCCTCTACCTGAACCATGGGAATCCTTTGTCTCAAACGCAACAGGTTTCCCTGCACGTTTTGAAGCATTCTATCAGCATCCCCTCCCGCTATCTCATGCCCTCGTGCATCCACCAGTGTCATGGAAGTTTGTCCAGGTGTCATGGACCCACGTCTGCATCACATACATGTTTAATTAGTACTTGACATCATCCAAAAATATTTTTGTTTTCTTATACAAAAATACAAAATACAATTGCATACCTATGTCTCTATAGGTGGAACCTGGTGGTAACGACATGTCTGGATATCCTATGATGATCCGAATATTATGAGAAGAATGAAATGAATATAGATTATTAACATGTGCTTAGCACAAAATAACAGAGATACAGTAAAATTGGTTTTCAATTCAATAAAAAAATAAGTTGAAACTGTAAAATGCAGCGGAAACAAGCTTGATGGAATGGTGGCGACTTATCTATGAGAAGGGACGTGACGGCAGTGCGCATTTGCCAGAAGCAGATTACAATGAGGCTCTGAAGGCCTTTTTACAATAAGCAAGAATGAAAAAAACTCTAGACATCCAAAAACCTAACCCTAGGAGATGAAGCGCCAAAAGTCATGTGGGCCTCGTTTGGGTAAGTTAGTACATCAACTTCCTGGGGTCGTAACTTTTGCATACGATCTTTGTTTTAGGCGTGTGATAGCCCATTGGAAAGGTATCATCGAGGAGATTAATTATGAGGGATCAATTATTCATTTAGCTATTATTAAGGAGATAAATCCTGAAAAACCTTCATTTAGGCCCTCAAAATGGCCCCAGTGGTTAAAAGTGCTAAAAATAGTAAATTGCCAAAATTGTTAGAAAACTATTTTGAACCAGCTGGAAAAGGTGGGTGGCCACCGATATACATATGGATCAATCCTAAATCCTTATTAATCAATGGTCTCCATTGAGTTGAGGTCCCCCATTAGATGAGGAAATTTCTATTGAATTTGGCCCCGGGTGAGCCACTTGCCTTGGTGCAGGAGATGCCATGCTTTGACAACTCGATAAAGCTTGATCCTTTGTTGTCGAGTGCCATTGATCTGTCTATCCACAATCTAATCATTGGATTACTATTGTAGGTAGTTGGGGTTGATCTCTGTTGGTGTCAGTTGTTCTTCTACTTCTGAGGTGTCCAATAATGGTGGGAAATAAGGACGAAGGAGATCCACCTTGAACACTGGGTGCAGACCAAGGAAAGGAGGAATGTTGAGATCAAAAGAATTATCCCCCACGGCCTTGGAGATAGTGTACAGCCCATAATGGAGTGGGTGAAGCTTCTGATGGGGTCCTGTAAAGTGTTCTTTCTGCAAGTGCAACCAAACTTTGTCGCCCACCTGAAACTTATGCGGCACCTAATGTTGATCATGGTATTGTTTGTACTTATCATTGTACTTCTATAGGATATCCTGAACCTATTGGCGGATGTTCTAGATCTGCTCAATGAACCGGGTAACTTTGTCAACTTCATTTGGAGCAGGAGATGAGTCGATCGAGGTGACCTCAAGGGGAAGTGCAACATCTATGGGTCCCAACGGTTGGAATCCCAACCCCACTTGAAAGGGGTTGTGGTTGGTTGAGCTATGCAGGGCTCGGTTGTAGCTATGCTGGACATAGGGAACGCTCTCATCCCATGTGAGAGGGTGATTTGAATTATACATGCAAAGGATATGCAAAATCATTCGATTTACAACCTCAGTTTGGCCATCTATCTGGGGGTGGAAGGTCGTGGATTTGGTGAGCTTGTTGTCCAGCAGTGACCAGAGGCTCAACCAGTGCTAAGAAATTTACTATCCCAATCTAAGACAATGGTTTGTGGGATTCCAAAATGTACCCAAACTCGTTCAAAGAATAGCTTGGCAGTGGCCTCTATTGTGATGCTCCTCTTGCAGGCAACCAGAATCGCCATCTTAGAAAAGCGATCAACAACCACAAAAACACAGTCATTTCCCCGCTTGGTGGATGGGAGGCCCGAAATGTAGTCCATTGAGATGGATTCCCATGGCCTATCAGGAGTAGGAAGTGGGGTGTACAGGCCCTATTTCTTAGTGGTCTATTTGGAAATAGTGCAGGCAGTGTAAGACCTGATATACTTTATGACCTCTTGTTGAAGTTTCAGCGAGTAGAAATGTTTATGTAGCATCGTCAATTTCTTTTCAATGCCAAAGTGTCTTGTCACCCGACTATAGTGGGCTTCCCAGATTAGCTTCTATCGCTCACTTGATGGAACATAGATATGGCCCAAATGACACAACAACCCATCCTAAAGATGGAAATTATCGACAACTATGTTTGCACCCAAAATTTGGTAGGTGGTGGCGAAGTTAGGGTCTGTCTCATAGAGTTGGGGCCATCCAGATGTCTCATGGTCGCAAGAGTCTAGCACCATGGTGAGTGCCACGAATGGAGGTCTGATGAGGCAATCAGTGATGTGATTGGTGCTTCATGTTTTATACTTGATGTTGAGGTGGAATTAATGTAAGTATGTGGACCACTTCTGATGGTGTTCATTCTGCAATTTTCCCTGGGTCTGCATGAACTGCAGTGGCTTATGATCAGTGTGGATGACTATCTCCTTCCCAAAAATGTAATGTCTCCACTGGAGGCATGCTTGCACAATGGAGTACATTTATTTTTCATAAGTAGGGTACTTACGGACAGTATCTGACAGTGTCTCACTATGATAGGCCACGGGGTGGCCATGCTGAGTGAGAATGGCAACCACAACATAGTCTGAAGCATATGTCTCGATCTCAAAAGGATGTTTCAGGACTGGTAGTGAAATTACTGGGGCTGAGCACAAGCACTGCTTCAAATCATCGAATGCTTTTTTTTGGGACCGGCCCCACGCAAATTTCTCCTTACCACCGCCTCTGTTTATTTGGCTGAGGGCCCATGCAATATGGGAGAAAATCAACACGAACTTCTAGTAGAAATTGGCAAGGCCCAAGAAGCTTCGAAGCTCAATGAGTGTTGTTGGGGCTGGTCAGTCGCGGATGACTTGGATCTTGATTAGATCCATATGTACACCATGTTGATCAATGACGTATCCCAGGTAATGGACCCTTTCCATGTCGAAGGAGCATTTTTCAAGGTTGGCATATAGCTTTTGTTGTCGCAGGGTGTGCAAAACCTGTTGAATATGCTGCAAGTGTTCGGCCCAAGTCTTGTTGTAAATTAGAATGTCATCCAGATACACCACTACAAAAGTATTGGTGAATGGTCACAGGATATCATCCATCATCCTCGTGAAAGTGGCTGGAGCATTTGTCAAACCAAAGTGCATGACCAACCATTCAAAAAGGCCTTCCTTTGACTTAAAGGCAGTCTTCCATACATCTGTTTGTTCTATCGGGACCTGGTGGTAGCAAGACTTCAGATCAATATTACTGAAGTATTTGGCCCCCATGAGTTCATCAAGGAGGTCATCGATTCAGGGAATTGGGTATTGGTTTCTGACTATGATTTTATTCAGAGCTCGGTAATCAATACAGAGTCGCCAGGTTCCATATGTCTTCTGTACCAGCACGATTGGGCTCCCGCAAGGTGATGATGTAGGGAGTATGTGCCCCTTGTGGGGCAGTTCTTGGATCTGTTTCTTGATCTCCTCATTCTCTAACAAAGAGTGATGATAGACTAGCCCATTGGGTAGCGGTGCATAGAGAGTCAGATCGATGCGGTGCTTGACCTGGCAGTGCAGAGGTACCCCTATAGGTGAGGAGAATATATCTGAGTATTCTTCCACGACCTTATCTACTTGCTTATGTTGAGTGGAGAGGTCGGTCACAGAGACCCTGGATGTAGTTGTGATCTTTCACTTATTCTAAGAGTGAATCACAAAGAAGACAAACTTCCCCGTCTGAGAGATGACCTTCCTGCATTGCTTAGCAGAGATCAAGGAAATATCACTAGGTGGGATTGCCTCAGGTATCCTGTACAATTTCTTGTTCAAAGTAATAATAAGACTACGAGGCCTAGACTCATATATAGCATGACGTTTCCATAAATAAGGTTGGACCAAAAGAACATCACAAACTTTGAGAGGAGAAACATCACACAATACCTCGTCCTTGAAGGGCTTGAAGTCGTATGCCAGTCGGCATTATTGGCTGACGCGGAGATCATTTTATTGGCAAAGCCATCCAATGGTGTGTGATTGTGGGTGCGACATTGTTGGTAGGGCCAGCCGCTTAATGACCTCTGTTGAGATGAGGTTCTTCTGGCTACCGCTATAAACAATGAAGTGTAGAAGGGTGCCTTTTACCCACATCTATGAATGGAAGAGGGGCTCTCTTTATTCTGGCTTGTCTGGTTCACTAGGCTAGAGCTTGGTGGTAGCAACGGTGGCACTGGGTTCTGCGTCAATGATCCATCTTCCCCTTTATGGTTCTGGCTCAGAGTCATAATCTGCATCTGATTCAGACGGTTTCACTTTGGCCACCAGCGACTGCTTTGAGCGACAGTCAGCAGTGTTATGCCAAAGGCTCTTATGGAAGTCGCACCACTTCCCGGTATCTTTCTTTGTATTTCTGGTGTCCTTCTTTACTTGCAGCTTGGACTGGTTGTCCTAATACTTTCCATATTTTCTCTTTCCTTTGTTCGGTGGGTTGGGGACACACTTTCCTGGATTTTTTTGTGAGGGGTGCCTAGGCCCAAATTGCCACGTCTTTTGTTTGAGCTTCTGCTCGATTTTGACGGCATATTGGTAGGCCGCGCCCAAGGATAAGATCTCTAGAAATTCCATTTCAGTATGGATGTATCGATGTAGAGCACCATGATACTTGAGCACCAGATGTCACTCTGAATCTTTGATACCCAACTTGGTACGCAAGGTGTGGAAGATATTTGTGAAATCTGGCACCGCTTGGTCTCTTTCTTGCTGCAGTGTGGCCCATTTGGTATACAAGTCGCCATAACTTTTGATAGGGTAGTATTGTTCCTTAATAACATCCTTAAAGGATTCCTAGGTGGTCGTGACTGAATATAATGAGGTTTCCTCTGTTTCCTTTTGCTCACAGAAAGTTTCCCACCAATCTTTGACATGGGGAACGGCTTTGAGGAGCGCAAAAGTAATCTTTTCTTTATTCGAAAAGTTATGGACAGAAAAATACCCTTCTAGTAGATTC
>ML793588.1:63201-78875 GCA_009831015.1 Picea engelmannii
CTCCATCCTTTCACCTAGTCTGCTCATCATGCCTAACATTCATGTTGTAGGGGTGTTAGTGCACTGGTGCGGTAAGGGCGATTTAATGGAGCTCATAGCGAACAAACTCTGGCTCATTGGCTTAGGTACGATACAACTGGTAGGCATCAACTCAGTCTTCATGGTGCTCCTCCCTGTCACCTCAAAGGCTTCTATGAAGGTAAGTCCTCACATGGATCATTTCATTCTGCAATTTTATTTGGCACTTTGTTTTCTGTTCGAGCTTCCTCTCCACATGTCGGCTCTCACACCTAGGGCTTCCTTCTCCATGTCGACGTCCATCTTTTGTCCGCTCTTTGCCTATACACCAACCCATTTTCTCCTTCCCCTGGATATTGCACATCGTTTTCTTTTCCTCCTCTCTCTCTGTCCTATTTACTCTATGCCGAGGGAACAAGGCAAGCCCAAAAGAGGGCCGACCTATTACAGCGTCCTAGCCAGACACAATCGTCTAGAACCCTCTCGGCCCTCTAATCTGTCTACCAACTTTGTTGGCCCCTCCCTTTCGGACCAAAATTGGCATGAAAATCCTCAACTTCCTTTAGGGATTTTGAAGTCACCACCTCTCATTTTTGACCCCATGATCGATTCAGGAAACTGCCCAATATAGGAAGAAATCCCTCCAAGTGGGTTGGATACTACCATAGTACTACTTGCACCTATTGTCGTTGCCAACCCCTCGGTCCACCCTGCAACTATTCTAGGTGGTTGTGTGATTGAGGAAGAAATTCCCCCCAGCTGGCTGGAAAACTCAACAAAAGGGAAGGCCCCAGATACTACAGAATTGGCCCTTTGTTTGGCTATGGAAGAGACTCCTCCGACAGGCCTCAATGTCGCAACAGGACATCCTGAGGCAATGGTGGTGAACATAGAGCAGGTGTCACTCAACCCACGTCGTTTTTTGAAAGACCACCTTCAGCTGATTTTCGAGATGCGCAGGAACCTGGAGAACCAACTCTACAATCAAAGCATCCCCAGCTGCCGCATGGACCTCCTGTTCAACTCCTTGTCCAATGAACCCACCTAGAGGCGATGCCCGACTTGCCGCCAACCGTTCGTCTTTACTTACAACCATGATGGTTGCCCAGGTTCGCCACACCTCTAGTTTTCCGAGCATTATGTTTTCAGGTCTTGACAGGAATCAATTACAGTCCATTTTTGTTTTCTTTAAAACTCTGGTTTTAGGATATAGCCACGTCTCTAAGTTTTTTAGGTCACCTGTTCTAGTTTCCATGCATGTGACAAGACATGTGGTAGACTTTGATCAATGTATTAACAAGGAAACTCTATAAGGAAATACAATATTTTTTATTTACAAAAAAAATAAAAATAATCTATGTTTAAGGTCACGGCCAAGCCATACACCAAATTGGTGTATGCAACCCTCTTGTTTGTGGGACAAGGGATCCCCTCCGCCTAGCAATTTTATTGGTAAAGTCTACAGAGGTATACATACCCTACCCCCTTATAGATTTGAACTTAAATTATGTTGTTATTTAAATTGTCATATTGTGATTCATATATTTTATTTAATCATAACTATTGCAGAAGTCAACGAGAGTCAAAATTTGGATGATGCTTTGTTTGCGTCTAAAGGAAATGTTAAGTATGGAAATGCACACAACGTTAAAAAATAATAAAAAAATACCTATATTACAAAATTAAAAAATATATAAATAGGTTTTAGAGTAAAAAAAGTTCAAACCTACTTACAATAAATAAATTTAGAATTATATTAATTGATCGAGTTTAACAAAAAAATATTACATATTAAAGATTTATATTAGTTGGCATAATTTAACAAAACATTATTACATATTAATAATGATGAGTATGATATTTAATATCAATATGGATCTTAATAGACTCTCCTATATGTTGGACATGTTGGACTAGTCTACTTCTCCATGGTGGGGTGTGTGCATATTTTTACAAAACACTATTACTGAGATCGATCATTTGTGTGTGTTGTTCTAAACATGAAGTTTGCTCTGTAAGATTGATTTTCTATGATTATAAAATGTGAGTTTGATAAATAGAGGAGGAGAGACTAGTGAGTAGTCTAGTGAAATAGAAAGAGAAGGTTACTACCTCCAAGAAAAAATCATTGCAATTTTATAGTTATGTCAATGTATTCATAAATTAAGAATGGAAAATGTCACTTGGGTTTAGCTTGGATGGTTGTGAGAAATGATTGTTATCCTCCCCACCCAGGTTCAATTCCCATAAATGACATGTTAAGCTCATAATGAGTATGTTGTAATGGCTTCAAGCCTATATGTATTGGAAAATTGCCTTTGATTCAATTGAATAGCAAGGCAATTGCTTTTCCGGGGGGATTAAGAATGGAAAATAAATAATTACAAAATTCTATTATAAACATGATTGCAACAGAGTCGAATCAATAAAATATTACATAACTTCCATAGATAAAGGGTAGTTATATTAATCTTTATGATCTTGCTGAGGTTAAAAATCTTGGTTAACTTCTTGTGAGGCTCAAGAACTTTTGGAAGAAATTGGGATTTGATGAACCAAAGAGTGATGGAGCATAGCTTGCTTTAATTCTCTAATTTTCTGGTGGTTCAAGCGGATTTGGCAAGCTTGTCTGTTCACCTCCTTCAAAATTATAGCCATTTCCTAGTCCCTCTTCTTCTCATGTTCCTGAACTTTCTTCACCACCTGAGTTTTTGATTCTCTCTAAGATTCCAATTTATGATGTTGATCCCTCAAATTGTCTTTTATTTTTTCCATTTTGAAAGAAGAACAGTGAAAAGGAAGCTTCTTGTGTCTCCACATGGTGCTTACAGTCCTGAAACAAGCAATTCAACCACTGTTGCAGATGGTAAGGTAGATAGGCAACGAAGTCCAGCTAAGGTGGCGAAGAAGGCTCGAGCTAAGAAATGAAGAACATAGCCATTGTTCTGATTCCACTGCTGATCACCGAGAAATAGTTCGTTGGGTGTAAATCTATGTGGTGATGCATGGGCAAGCTGGTTGACAAGGACATAATGAATGACATAATAGATGCGGAAGGAGATCTCACATATGCGAGCATGAGTGAAACCACAAATCGTTTATGAGCTAGCGCGTGCCATAAAGAACATGTGTCAAATGGTGGTTTCAACCCATTGAGGGCGGCGAAAGTGGGATAGGTGTCCAAATGATGACGGATGCATGAAGTTCATTAAGTGATGGGTCATGTGAACCAATTTTTTTTTATTGCAACTGGCATTTTCCTAATAAGGTAAATTATGAAATGTTGAAACTCCATTTTTTGGAGTTTCCCTTGCTCTAGATTCTTTGCACCCTCGGCGAGGTAGTCTGCTCTGTCATTTTGATGCTTAAGAATGTGTAAATATTCTACCTTGTGGAATTTCCTTTCTTCGTTTGCAATTCGTTGATAGATTCTTTGTAAATAAAGATGTTTACAATTGTTTAATTTTTGCAATCTCTTGATGACTAGCTTAGAGTCACCTATTATGATAATGTTCTTAGTTGGCTTTGTGTTGAGAAGTTTTAGTCCCATGAAGACAACCAAAGCTTCAACTTGGTTGTTGGAAGAGTGCCCTAACGCATGCATAAGTTATATTCTCTTTTCCACTGGAATCATAAGTGACCTCCCACACCTTCCACCCTATTGACAAAACATTAATACATATTAATAATGAGTATGATATTTAATATTAATATGATTTTTTTAAATATTTAAATATTATTAATTTTACTTTATAATTTACATATTAATATTAATATAAAATAATATATTCCGGTCTAGATTCATCTTAACCTCAAATATATCAAGTATCAAGAGGGATTGAATCTCTTGAAGTACAAACTTTTTTTAGAGTGCAAAATTTGAAAAAACATTTGTACTTAGAAAGATTTTATCTCTCACTATACTTAATCATATTTAAGTGAATCTAATCATATAAATAATAACAATTTGAATAATAAATCAAAAGCACTAAGATTGCACTAAGATTGCGGTTGAAATATATATTATTGTATTTTATTTTTTCTTATTACACGTTCGTGGCAAGGGGACCAAAACAAGTAATTCATAACTTTATCTTTTAGATTTTATTACACATTTCACAGGGATTGATAATTTTATATTTTATTACACGCCGGTGGTAATGGGCAAACACGTAATAATGACTTTCTATTTTAGAGTTCGTTAAAAAATGATAGAAGTCCCCACAAAGTCAAATATATCGCTCCCATATATTATTGGATATTTTGGTGTTTTAAATGGACCATATAAATAAATAATATTGTGGAAACGGGGTGAATGCACTATAGTATACAACTAATGGTGCATGTACTATAGTATACAATTTGTATATTATTCCTTAGTTGAAGATTCCAACTCTTTCTATATAGATCTTGTTGAGGAATTGCCCGTGGAGGAGGACTTAGTGGTGATATCAAATATGTTTCTAATCCATCTTGTGCATTCCACCAATATGCCTAAAAGAGTGGGAAGGGCATACCTTAGAGTGAGACACTTCTCTTTTTCCTATCCCGTTTCACACTTTGGGGAATCTTTTCTTGCTGGTTGATTCAAAACTTAAGATTGGTTCTTCCCTACAAAATGATTGGTTCTTTCATTGCAAAATGTTATTTTTTAACCTGATGTTACTTAATCTTACATCATCATTATAGTTTCCATGGCCCATTGATTTGAATGAGTACATTGGGGTCCATAATCTTGAGTGTCCCACAAAATGGTTGTAGTCTAGCATTAATATATCAATCTTTAAGAATACGAAATGTTTCAACTAAGGTGTAGTACCAAGACTAAAGATTATGGGAGAGTGATAAAAGATGATAGGTTAAAACCATAACTAGAATCATATTTGGTTGATAACACATCCACAATTTCTATTAACCATGAGATCCACTTTTGTCTTGTACTTTATACTATATCCTAGACACAACCATTCATAACAACATATAAGAAGATGATGAAACATAAGAATGTAGAACTATAAATAATACATCATTAGAATACATCATCAACATCAAAAACATTATGTGAAATGAAGGGTCCATTCCATTTATCTCCAACACCAACACATACATGATTCTAAAAATATTACAACACTCAACAAGCTCTAGAGGACCATTTCTCTATTATAGATTACCCATCCCCTAAACATCACCTCTACACCTGAACTGATTAACTATTTCCCACAACATAAACTACACATTTAGACATTTCTCTTCTTTTGGCGAGAAGATCATAATTGAAACTAAGAGCTGTTATCTCATAGTTAGTACCATTAATGTCTTCTCACTGTTGCACATAGGGGATTGCAATATTTTGTCACTTTACCTTCTCAAAGTTGGGGATTGGGTACCTTTGAATCTGTTATTTGTCTCCCCAATATCATTTGCAATTGATTCCACTTCCATATAACCTTAAAGTTCGCAAAATAGGTGACTCAACTTTGATTCTCTATCTGTTGACATGCACTATTATAATACAAGGTTGTAGCATTGCATCACACTACAATTATCTAGTGGAAAAAATCAAGTTTGTATACCACAAAATGCAATGCAACATGATGTGTCAACATGCTTGTTGACTTTGCATCATTGTTCTCATTGTACACTCCTTGAAGCATCATTTTTGTGTCTCTATTTTCAATGTGCACTTCTTTCGTAGGTCTAATTTGCATTGTGTTCGCATCGGAAAATGTTGGAAAAACAAGTTCTTAGTGTTAGTGTTGCATTGTTTCTACATAAAAAAATGAGTTGTTTGCATCTTTTTTTGTCATTATGCATCATGTTAGCACCGTGTTGAGTCTTATTAGCATCATTTTGGCAACATAGTGTAGATTGCTATTGTTGAAAAAAAGAACTTTTGCATCGACTTTGCATCTTCCTAACATCATATTACTTCATTTACAGATTGTTTTAGCATATTTTTTATGATGTAATAACCTATTTCACGTTGTATTAGTATTATGATAACGATGTTTTAGTGTCACAATTATGTCATTTTAGTGTCAAACTTGTATTATTAATGAATTTATCAGTTTGATTAATTTAATAATTATTTATAATTTAATTAACTATTATTATTATCAATTTAATTATTATTAATTATTTGACTAGTTTTATTAATTTAATTATTATTGATTATTTAAAAAAATTGTAATTATTAGTTTTTATAATATTTAAATATTGAACAAATTGATGATTAATATAAGTCTATTTCACAACATACTAATCATGAGATAAGAAACCATGTATATTTAAACACACTACCCCACTAAGATTTAGTGAATTTCACATCACGACAAGAGGAAAAAACCACGTCTCCATAGACTCAATTATGCAATTTTATCACACTAACATTTAATCAATGTCACTTCATGGAAGCAAAAAAACATGTATGTATACACTTGGTGATGAGATTCTAAATCAAATCATAAAATAACCATGTAATTTTTTCTATCTGTAAACAAAGTGGTACACTACCACCCCACATAAATGTCAACTTTGTATACAATATTGAATGACAAAATATTTATACATATAATAAAAAGAAACAAATTTGGCAATGAAAAGTTGATTGAATTGTTGTTAGTGCCCTCTTCATCATTTGAACCCTCTTTGTCCTCACTCTATAGTAAACATAATAAAAGAACATGAGTTCAATAAAATTAAAAAATGCTAACATTTAAATATGTAATTAAAAACATACAAATTAAACAATTGTCAATACCCTCCAATTCCTTCAAGTCACCCCTATCAGTATTAGTCTGCAAAATTGTAATATATTCCAATTAATTAATGAATAATTCCAACCATATACAAGCTAAAAATAAATACATAATTAACCATTAATTACATTGGACATGGGTTGGATATATTCCACCATTCTTTCATAACCCTTATTTATGACATACTTTAGTTCTTCCACAATGGGCTCACAATGGTAGTCGCTTAACTACATAGAATAAGAGAAAACCATATTTGTAATCACATATATTATGCTAGTATACTAACATAATAAATGATATTATATAGATAAACTTACAAAACACCCTCTAATTGTGACCTTTTGGATTTACCCAAAGATTGTTACTAAAAGATTACATCCAAGAAAGAAAACAAGTTAAGAACATATCAAAAATAAATAATTGTAAGCATATCAAAATCAATAACTTCAAGCATATATTATTTATTACCTTTGTGCCTTTTGTTGTGGTGTCTCAAGGTCCCCTCTTCATGCTTTCTTCTCTTCAACAATTCTCTGGACCTCTTTGAAGTCATTCAAGATTATTTTGTTAGGATATTTAGACACTTAGGAGTTAGTTAAGATCTACTTGGTCTAATGTGTCGTTAGGTAAAATTGTGTTTCCTTAGTACGCATTAGTATGTATTTGTAGTTGGAAAATCTGACGGTCACAATATGTCCCTGACAAAGAGTGATCCAACGGTTCATATTCTCCTCGATCTTAACGACCATTGATCTGTGGCTTAACACCCGATTGATCCATGATCTCTATTTAAAGAGCATGGAGGGTCATTTTCCGATGATTGATTGTGAGAAACTCTCTTGTAAAATATCTTTGTAATCTTTTTTTTTTTCATTAATAAACTGCTCCAAGTAGTCGTGGATGTTTCCCTGTAGGGGTTTTACCCTGTCAAAACATTGGTGTATTAATATTTGATCTGGTTGTGTGAGTGGTTACTGAAGGTGTTCGTCTTCTGTTGGAATACTTGTGTTGTCGAACATGGTATCAGATCCTGTTTAAAGACCCGCTCCTATTGTAGATCGAGATCGTGAAGTCAAATTTTCTAATCTTCATTTTCTGCCATTTTCATACATCTATGGGATGATAGGACTGTTCTATTGCGTCCAGAGCGTTTGTTTCAGTCAGGAGGTATAAAGCTTGAATACGCCCTTTTTAATTTTTACAGATTATTATTTAGGTTTTATATTGTTTCTTTCCAGGTTGCTACTGTTTTAGATCTGTGTATGCTCTTTGCCCCACACCTTGTGTGATCTCGGCAAATTAGAAACATATAGGAAAATGTGCATTTTTCGGGTAAGATCTAACCCTTGTTGTCATCGAGAAGCAAATTTTTTTTCCCTATGAAAATATTTTTTTCTTAACACACTCTCCAAGGTTGTCTTCAACAACAACAACAACCCCAATCCTCCTGCTAAACATTACAATATGTTTTGTTAGCCCACTTGGTTAAAAGTTGCCTTATTAAGTAAGAAGTCTTGAATTCAAGTCTCTATTTTTGTTACTTTTTTTGAAAAAGTTCATGCTCCATTGCAAAGTGTATCTCACTTCAAGTATAAAAGTGAATCATTTTAAGTAGCTTTAACATTTTATTTTAGAGTTATTTATTTTGCATGCAACTTTCTTTTATAAAGTAACTTCATTGTAAAAGTGATCCCCACTTCTTTTTATAAAAGTGGGTCACTTCATAAAACAACTTATTTGTAAAAGTGAGGTTATTTGGAGGGGTATCACCACCACGTGATTCTTTGGTTACCGTTTATGTTTTTTTTTAAATGAAATAATTTTCACATCCGAAGTCCGTTTTCAATGTCGTTTTTTTTTTTTAAATCGCCTAATTTTTCGAGATCTTTCCATCCAGATTATCAGTTTTAGTTTTTAAATCCATATTATCTGCATATTTAATATGGTTTCTTCCAATAATATTTTTCTTACCAACACCAACTACTTCCAATGGAAATCCCATATGGAGGATTTATTAAGAAGTAAAGGCTTGTACTAGGTTACCTTGGGAAAGGAAAAATAACCCACTGATACCGATAAGAAAATCAAATGGGATAATATGAGTGATGAAGAACATGGTCTGATTGGAATGTTCATCTCTCCTGATTAAGGTTTCACCTTCAATAAATTGATGACCCCGATGAAGGTTGGGAAAAGCTTGAATCTGTGTTTGGTAAACAAAATATTATTCGAGCACATCAATTAGAAAATCAAATACTGACTTTAAGTCCAAATGATTTTTCTTGCATTGAAGACTATCTATCTAAGTTAAAAACACTCAGAATTTTATGTGAAGAATGTCAAATAAAGATAGAGGAAGAGTGTTGCATCTATATTATTCTTTCTAAGCTAGGTAGTGCATGTGTGTATCTACTGTTTATCCCATGAGAAAGAATCTAGGGAAATCTTATCAAAAACCCACTCTTGAGTCCTTTTGCGATTCTTTGATTAGAGAGCAAGATAAGCTTGTACAACTTGGAGTGATCGGAACTGTAGGTACCTCCAACAAAGCCTTAGTCACCAAGAAAAAAGATAAACCCAAGAATCCCAAGAAGCAACATCCTCACCAAAACAACAAGCAACATAAGGGTCCCAAACCCACTCAGAGAACTTAAGCCCCTAATGGTGACAAATGAGCAAAATCTAAAAATAAGAAGACTGATAGACATTGCAACTTTTGTGATAAAGATGATCACGATGAGTCCAAATGTTTCAAGTAGATGGTATATTTAGAAGCAATGATGAAGAAACACAACATCAATATTGATTCTACTTCTTCTTCTTCTCATGGACATGCACTTTCTGCTTATGGTTTCTCCTTCAATGCAACTTCTACTTCTTCTTTTGATGAGTGGCTTATTGATTCAAGAGAATCTTATCATATGGCTAAGGATAAAGACATATTTTTTTCTCTAAATGAATGTAACACCAAGAAAATATTTGTTGGTGATGATAGATCTCTTAGTGTTGTAGGATCTGGAATAGTTCAAGTAGATACTGGTCATTTCAATGATGTATTATGTGTTCGAAGTCTTTCTTGTAACCTTCTATGAGTATATCAAATCACTCATTTAGGTGAAGGTAAAACCATATAGTTTTCACCTCACCAAGTTGTAATCAAGGATCTAAAAGATCCTAAGCTTGTTCTTGCAACTAGAATTGTTGATGATATTACCAGGTTGTACAAGTTTGACAAATTTGGGTCATCATATTTTCCATCTGTTTTTGTTGCTCATAACGATGACTTGAGAAAAATTTGGCATGAGCGGTTTGGTCATCTAAACTATCACTCATTGCAGCAACTATTTAATCAACATATGGTGACTAGTCTTCCTGTTGTTTCATGCAGAGATGGTGTTTGTGTCGGTTGTGTTCTCGACAAACATCATCGGGACAGTTTTGAAAAATGATCCTCTTGGCATGCCTTGGGCCCTTTATATCTTGTTCACAGTGACTTGTGTGGTCCACTTTCTTCTCCTTCTTTTTCTAGGTGCAAGTATTTCTTAACTTTCATTGATGAATTTTCCAAACGTACTTGGGTTTACTTCTTAAAACTTAAGAGCGAAGTTTTTGACATGTTTCTGGCCTACAAGGCCCTTGTAGAAAAGCAATCTAGACATCAAATTCAAAGGTTAAGAACATATAATAGAGGCGAATATGTGAACAATAATTTTACAAGTTACTGCACTACACATGGCATCCAAATGCAACACACTGTTCCATATATACACCACAACAAAATGGTGTTGTTGAGAGAAAGAACCACACATTAAAAGAAATGGCTAATTGTATGATCCAATCTAAGGGATTAAGTCTAAAGTATTGGATGGAAGCCATCAAGTGTGAAAATTACATAGTAAAACACACTCCCACAAAGGCTCTTAAAAATATAAAACTAAAAGAGGCTTGGACTAAAATTAAACCAGATGTAAGTCACTTCTGTGTATTTGGCAGTATAGCATGGGTTCACATTCCTGATGAGAAAAGGAAAGGATTGGAGCCTAAAAGTGAGAAGTGTATATTTGTTGGTTATTTTGAAGATGTCAAAGGTTATAGACTTCTTCAACCACATTGTAATGAAATTATTATTAGAAGAGATGTTGAATTTGATGAAAATCTCTTGGCCTGCGAGCCTAATTCAAAGATTGTGCCTTCTTTGGTGTGCGATCCATCTTTGGCATTTGTGCCTTCTTCTATTCCTATTTTGGTTTCTTCTTCAAATGATGACAATGAGGATGAAAATCCACCTCCGCCTACTTACCTTCCTCTAGATGAGTCCATTGAACCTTAACCAACACCAACACCACCGCTTCCTAGATGGGTCTGTTCAAGATGAGAAGCAACTGGTAATGTTGTCGGTGATCCTTCATATCAACATCAAACACGTTCTCAGTTCTAGCGAGCCTCTTCTCTTTTGGCTCAAGTTTCAAAGACTCATTATCTAGATACATTTGCAGAAGCTTTAGGTCAACTAGATTGGGATACAACAATGAAAGAAGAGTATCGTTCTTTAATGGAAAACAATACTTGGGATCTTGTACCTCTTCCAAAAGGAAGAAAAATTGGCAGATGTAAATGGGTCTACAAAACTAAGTATGCATTAGATGAAAGTGTTGAAAGACATAAGGCTCAGTTAGTTGCCAAAGGATTTTCCCAAGTTGAAGGAATTGACTATAATGAAACCTTTGCCCATGTAGCCAAAATGAATTCCATCTGCCTTGTTCTTTCCCTTCCCGCCTCACATAAATGGGAGGTCCATCAGATGGATGTTAAATATTCCTTCTTGCATGGGGATTTGCAAGAAGAAATCTACATGGAACAACCTCCTGGTTATGTCTAGAATGACTCTAGCCTTTTTTGTTGCCTTAAGAAATCTCTTTATGGTCTTAAGCAAGCTCCCCGAGCTTGGTATACCAAAATGGACAAATTTCTTATTGACATCGGATTTTCTAGATGTCATTCTGATCCTAATGTATATGCCAAGAAAGTATGAAGCCATCTCATAATCCTTGTCCTTTATGATGACCTTATCCTTATTGGCAGTGACTCAAAAATTTTAAACCATGTGAAAACCAGCCTTAAGAAGAAATTTGAAATGACAGACTTAGGATTTTTGCACTATTTCCTTGGCCTCCAAGTTTTGCAAATCAATGAAGGAATTTTTCTTTCCCAGTCTAAGTATGCTTTTGAACTTCTTTGTCGCTTTCACATGGAAGATTGTAAACCAACCCCTTCTCCCTTACAGTCTAGAGTCAAGCTTGTTGCCACCTATACTTCTCCCGAAGTTGATTCCACCTTGTACCATCAATTAGTTGGTAGCCTCTTATACTTGACTCATACTTGTCCTGATTTTTCCTTTGTTATTGGTCTTATTGACCGATATATGCAAACACCCAATGGAATCCATTGGAAAACAAATAAAAGGATACTTTGGTATGTTCGGGGTACAGTTCAATTTGGGATACATTATAGTTCAGGGGGTACTCCTTTATTGGTTGGTTTCATTGATTCATATTGGGTCGATGACCCTAATGATCAGAAGTATACTGCAAGTTATGTTTTCAGTGTTGGTTCAGGACTTGTAACTTAGGCCTGTAAGAAACAAAAAACTATTGCACTTTCTCCAGTAGAAGCAAAGTACCGGGCAATGATAAATGCAAGTCAGGAAGCCTTGTGGCTTTGGCAGATCCTTTCAGAGTTTGGATTCCAGTAGTAGCATCCGAATAGCCTTTGGTGCAATAATCAAAGTTCCATCAAGCTCACCAAAGACCCAGTTCAACATCAAAGCAACAAACACAATGATCTACAAATGCACTTCATCAAAAATATCATTCATGATCAAGTTAATGAAGTACTCTTTTTCCCTACAGAAGATCAAGTTGCAAATATTTTCACAAAGTCTCTTACATAAGTGAAGTTTTCCAAACTTCGCTCTATGTTAGGAGTCCAGGAAGTTTTCCTTAAGGGGGGATAGGCTCTAATGCCTCCTTCCTTCTCCTATTGTAAATCCTTCAATCCTATCCCAAGTTGTTCTTAAGGGGGGATGTTAGGATATTTAAACACTTAGAAGTTAGTTAAGATATACTTGGTCTAATGTGTCGTTAGGTAAAAGTGTGTTTCTTTAGTATGCATTTGTAGTTAGGAAATTCAAATGTCACAATATGTTCCCGACATAGAGTGATCTGACAGTTCATATTCTCCTCAATCTTAACGACCATTGATTTATGGATTAACACGTGAATGGTCCATGATATCTATTTAGAGAGCATGGAGGGTCATTTTCCGATGATCGATTGTGAGAAACTCTCTTGTAAAATCTCTCTCTAATATTTTCTTTTGTATTAATAAACTGCTCCAAGTGGTCGCGCTGGCTGGGGTCGTGGATGTTTCCCCGTAGGGGTTATACCATGTCAAAACATCAGTGTGTTGATCTTTGATCTGGTTGTGTGAGTGGTTACTGAAGGTGTTTGTCCTATGTTGGAATACCTGTGTTGTTGAACATATTTTAAATACAATTTTGTCAAGACTAGATGGTCTTTATTTATAGCCTTTACCTTGTTGAGCGGGCAATGAGTTGTTCCTACTAAACTTGTTCAAAATCACAAAAAATAAAGTCACCTATAAAGTTCAATGACGATACATAATTAAATATAAAAGATGAAGGACTAGAAACATGAGTGATTACATATAAGACTAATTTGAATATACTTCAACTGATATGGTCTCTCCTACTCACAATAGTTCCAGAGAATCTATGAAGGCCCCATTTGTCACTAAAACATAAATTTGGGAATCGTGCATATAGATGTTGCAATTCTCTCTACTTACTAGCACTACTTATTACCCACTTTTTGTGATATTATTTCAACCACTCCCCCAACACTATGTCAAAAAATTTGTTATTGAAAATTAAACCACTACCAAAATTTAAAATATATCCTTCATCAGTAACTTGTATAATGTCATAATTGAATGCATTTTCTCTATCTTCTTCTAATGAAATAAATATTCATCTCTATTCATAATTGAATGCACTTTCTATATATTATACTAAGGAAATATATCTTCTATGGTCAAACATTAATATACACATCAAAGAACAAAGAAGTGCCATAAAAATGTAGTATATTAGTTTCAATCAAATTCTAAGTTTCTCTGAAAAATGTAAGGAAATCATACCATGGCCAATGTACTTATATCTAATGTGACTTATACCCTTGGAAATCTCTCCTCGTTGCATTGAATACAAGTAATCCATATCTAAGCATCATCTCTCATTTTTTGTTATAGTCTTTAGAAATTATATAAGTTTTTTTTACCAATATTTTATGCATCTTAAAGCATAGTATAGTAAGTAATGCTTATAAAATAAATACATATTTTTTAATATCATATAACAATCACAAAGTATGTAATTGGAAATGTATTTTTGTTGATGTTTTCTTCATCAGTTGCAACTTTTTTACCCTTTCTTCTCTCATGGTCCCCTCTTTCCCTATATCTAACGTCATCATCCGAGGAAGCTCCATCAAAAGCCATATGACTTGTAGATCTATTACAAAGACACACTACTAAGTTAACTACATAAAATCCATGGAATAAAATATATGAATAATTTGAACTAAACATTAAAAAGATACATACATAAAATCAACATATGTGGAGACATAGTGATGAACACTCTAGCATTTCATGTTAGTCAAGGAGTTATTTTGATCCATAAATGGTGGGCATATGACCTATCCATTTCGTCAACATGGATTCTTTGCATAATTAAATTTTTTTTTTTTTCAGTTCCTGAATGGGTACCCCTATTCCGGTTTGGGCTCAAGGATTTTGTTCAAAATATGGATGCAATGCCAAATTCATAATCCACTTATGCTTCATTTGAATGTGTCAAAACATGCACTAACTTGATTGTTCTATATTATCAATAGAAGCCATACAAATCACACAATCAACAACATGATTTCTTTCTTGTTCAACTCTTCAGAATTAGGTGTATTTCTCAGATAGAATTTGACAGGGAATAAACCAGTGATCACAAACGTAATGTGGGAGGAGGATGTTAGAATATAGAAGAATGTGTGCTCATTTTACCATTGACAATACCCTCGTCACCCAACCATAGGCCAAAGCCACCCTCCGAGCACCTTAACCTTGACTGAGAATTACTCCGGAAGCAAACCCTAGGCTAGATAGCCAAACAAGGTGTAGCTCATCTTCCTCCAAGAATAGTGCACCAACAATAGTTGATCAGATAGTCCAAACCCTAGCCAAGAGATAGTCCAAGACAATACTGAAAACTAGTTGTTACTGCAGCTGCACCTGCAACCCTCCTCCACATGTGCGCACCAAACTGGGAATTGCAGTGCGCACCAACTGGGAACTGCAATCCTGAGACGCTGTCAAATGAGAACTGGCGCCCTGTATTTATACTGGTTCTGCCAGATTTGTTGGGGCCGATTTCTCCTTCTGGATATGTGTCTGTTCAGTATATTATTATTATTTATGGCCGACTTCTTCTCTTGGAGGCTAATAACCTAATATAAATTATCTTCTTGAGCTGACAAGACTTCTAGGGTTATTAGCCAACTCATGAGGGTTTTCTCTTGCTTTCTGGAGTCTTCTATTCTCGTCAGGTTCACACGTGGAGGTAAATACCTCCCGCAACTACCATAATATTAACACTCCATCCTAGCTAGGGAGGTATTATAGGTAATGGTCTTGAGCAAAAAAACATACCATTTACCCGGTAGCATCAATATAGTCGTCTAGACTATCTCATGACTAGATCATGAGCATCACCATCACCATCAGCTGCATCATCTCTCGAAACCATACTTCATCTGAGTAATT
>ML793588.1:80295-93662 GCA_009831015.1 Picea engelmannii
CATCTTCAATGGATCATAGGATTAGCTCCCTCCTAACCCTTGCTTCATGTAAGAGTGCATATAATCGGCCCCCTCCGTCTAACAGAGTCCACACTTTCATTTGCATCCTTATTTTCTTCTGCAATATATAATTGGCTCTCTTGTCTAATAGAGTCCACTCTTCCGTCTTGTTGTTTTTATACAAAATGTCATGAGTCTTTTTCCAATTTCTTCTCCATTGCTGACTTCTTTCTGTCTTTGTTTCTTCTAAGTTTCTTCATGATTGATTCGGCTTATCTTGCAATAGCTTCTTCATGATTTGTATTTCATCCTTTCATGTGTATTATCTGATGATATCCATTTTCATCTTGTTTGTTCTTTTATAGGTATAGTTCTTCTTGGAACACATTCTCTTCCAAAAGATAGATATACAGGATATGTACATAGACGATGCAAACAAAATATGTACAAGAAATAAGAAGAGCGTTGTTACCTTTTTAGAAGAAGAAGTCTCTTCCATCCTGCTTAGTCTTCTTTGTAGGTTCCTTTTCTTTGGCAATCGATGCTTCGTCTTTCTCCTTCCTTTTCTTTAGCTTGGGTTACTGATTCTTGTAGTGACCGTACTTTTGACAGTTGAAGCATTGTACTTTTGAAATGTCTTTCTCTTGTTTTGGCTTCCTCCTTGAACCAAACTTCCTTTTGTTCCTGAAGTTCTTGAATCTTGTTGTGAAGGATTGATCATTGTACTTCTTTTGGGGTTTCTCTTTTGCATTGATCCTTGATTCTTCTTGAGCACAACAAGTCCAAAGTTCTTCAAATGTCGGGTACTCCTTCCTTGTGTTCTTGCTTGCGGCAAATGCATCCCATGTCTTGGGAAGACCATTGAGTACTATGTTCACCAATTCCTTTTCTGAAGTGATCTCTTCAATAGCTTGTATTTGATATCTTAACTGGGAGATCCTTACAAAGTATGATGTTATGTTGTCGTCGTCATTCATCTTCATGTTACAGAGCTCATTCTTCAGACTCATAACTTGTCCAATGTTTCTGACTGAGAAGAGATTTGTTAGGGCATCGTACATATTCTTTGATGAGTAAAGATGGGATATGTAGGGTATCAAGTGGTATTTTATGGAATCCACTATGATACTCATGGCATTAATGTCAACATCTTTGAACTTCTCCATAGTTGCAACATTCTGCGGTTCCTTCTCTTTTCCTTCTTCAAACTCCGGCTTCACGATCTTTCCTTTCACGATATCTAGCACTTTATTCTTAGCAAGGATGAGGTCAATCCTTGTATTCCATGCTCTGAAGTTAGAGGCTCCATCTAACTTGTTCTCAGACTTCATAGATTTCGTCATGGCTGCTTGACTTGGTCAAACCCTAGATTTGACCAAAAATCCAAACTTCACGTCTTGTCCTTCTGAGAGTGCCAGGAGATGCGCTAGGCTAGGACGCACTGATCTGTCTGAAGATTAGGTCAATCCATTCACTTAAGGTGCCTCAACAAGAGGATTAGGGTTTCTGCAACTGCTCCTGCTAGTAACCCTAGTAGCAGTGTCCTGGAAGCTGCTTCTGCTAGTAACCCTAGTGGCAGTTCCTCAGTGAGCTCAATATCCTAGTGGATATGTTTCCTTCCAGTGTTTAGACTAAATGAAGGAGGTGTGGGCCCATAACCTGTTAGAATATAGAAGAATGTGTGCTCATTTTACCATTGATGATACCCTCGTCACCCAACCATAGGGAAAAGCCACCCTCCGAGCACCTTAACCTTGACTGAGAATTACTCCGGAAGCAAACCCTAGGCTAGATAGCCAAACAAGGTGTAGTGCATCTTCCTCCAAGGATAGCGCACCAACAATAGCTGATTAGATAGTCCAAACCCTAGCAAAGAGATATTCCAAGCCAATACTAAAAACTAGTTGTTGCTACAGCTGCACCTGCAACCCTCCTCCACATGTGCACACCAAACTGGGAACTGCAGTGCGCACCAACTGGGAACTGCAATCCTGAGATGTTGTCAAATGAGAACTAGTGCTCTGTATTTATATTGGTTCTGCCAGATTTGTTGGGGCCGACTTCTCCTTCTGGATATGTGTCTGTTCAGTATATTATTATTATTTCTGGTCGACTTCTTCTCTTGGAGGCTAATAACCTAATATAAATTATCTTCTTGAGCTGACAAGACTTATAGGGTTATTAGCCAACTCATTAGGGTTTTCTCTTGCTTTCTGGAGTCTTCTATTCTCGTCAGGTTCACACGTGGAGGTAAATACATCCCGCAACTACCATAATATTAACAAAGGAGACTCAATGCTTAAAACGCCAATCTGAATATTTCCAAATAGATGCACCAATGTATGCCAATTTTCAATTCGTATATAGAAATATAGTGAAGGTAACAAGTGCTAAGATTTTTCTTCAGAAGGGTCGTCTTGATAGATTCCAAAACTATAACACCTTTATAATGAAGTTCCTTGAATGTTCAACAAGTAAATTTGATCTACCTTGAGGCTATTTTTGTTCACTTGATCATTTTCTTGCAGAAATTTGTGTGGTTGGAATTTATTCCCTCCTCGAGACCCAAAGGCATAGTTATGTTCTTTTGTTTGTAGAACCTAAAACCGAATTATAAAGGTGGACCTTCATTATCAGAATGTTTGTATTCCAACTTTCCCATGCCATTTAAATCATGAGGATTGGTGCTCCACATAATATATGTAAGAAGCCAGTACTGGATATATTTTCCTTAGTTATATTTATGTGTCAAAATGAGAGTATAATGAATGAGCAACTTGACATTTCATAAGGAGACAACACAGGATTACAATTACTATAATTGGAAGATTGCAGGAAATGGCTAGCCAACTCATATAGAACAATAAGATTCAATTCCAAGCAAAGGCCCTTAAGAAATCTTGAGTGATTTAGGTATGTAGGTGGATGGACAAGGCTCAATACCAACTAACGTTGGATTAGAGGATTGATTTGTTGTAGCATACCATTGCACAATGTTTAACCAATGAACCCATAACTAATGAATAAAGGTGTAGCTAATACCATCCACATAGCACCAACTTGATTCCATTTCATCAATTCATCTAACATAATTAGAACAAAAAGAGGAAAGAAAAAATCCATAGTGGAGAGTGTTCAATCACACATCAAGATACAATATTTACCCTGGAACCCAAACAAGAAAACTAGATCCAATGGATATTTATCATGCTCGGCGAAATTCATTACAAATGGTGAGCTATGCATGCTAAAAAATCATGCATGCTACTCACTAGAAAAACAAAATTACAGATGTCCATGTATAAGAGACACATTCACTCATTCTGTACAAGCTCCTTGACTCCTTCGTCCTCCGATATGCAAGCATGTCACACTCTTTAGGCTCTCATATCTGCTCTTCAAGCTTCCCAAGTTCCCTTTGCATCTTCCCATTGACACTTCTTCACTACAAACTTCATTTTCTTAATGGATTGCCTTGGGAGGCCAACCATCACAACGGTGTGTTTCCACTTTCAACTTTTCCAAAAGAACAATGTAAAAACAAAAAAAAACAATGACATGCTTATTACAAAATTTACAAGAGGTAAAACAACCAAGTGGTTATTGCAAAGTTTGGCGAGGATCCAATTCAGATCATCCCTCCCCATTTGTAGGATTTTGGTCCCCAAAAGTTGGACCATTAATGAGATGGAAGCACATGGCCTCCATTTGCCTCTCCATATCTACCATTCCATTGCTAATGAAGGTTGCTTATTTCTTGCTTGTTTGCCCATGTTTTGCTACAAAAGTAGTTATTCTCTCTCTCTCTCTCTCTCTCTCTCTCTCTCTCTCTCTCTCTCTCTCTCTCGATGTGTTTTGACAATGTATGCCTTCCCACCCTTAAACAAGCAATATTTGTTTTCTCTCATGTAGAAGGTATCATCCCTATCCCACAAGTATGGGCTACCAAACATCATTCCATATACATATAATGGTGCAACTTCACATTCTACTTCATCAACATAGTTAGTATTAATGAAAAACTTGATTTCACATCTCTAAGTGATTCTCATAACAATTTTCCCTTGCAACCATGCTAGTGAAATTGACTGCACTAGATCATAAATTTATAGACTAAGCTCATCAACTAATGTTTCAGAAACCAAATTACATTGAGAACCACTTTCAAAAAAGATTTAGCTTATGGTTCTTCACTTTAACTTTGATTCAGAATAGTGCATGTTTATCTCCACTCACCTTTGGTTACTGCAATGTGGTGCAAACTACAACTTCGTATAGATCAAAGGTGTTGTCTACAACTTCTTATTCTCTCTCAATAGTTTCCTTTTATTTACACTTGGAATTTATCCACTTTGGTCCAACACTTCTCTTTCATGTGCCGAACCACATTACAATCTTTGCAATGCCTATTAGGATCACTTCTTTTTTTTGCTATGGTTACCATCTTCTTGTCTCTTCTCTTGCTAGTTTCTTCCTAGCCCATATGTTGTTGCCCCTTCTTGGAGTCCAAATCAAAATGGAGATCCTTCTTGCTTGCCTCATATATGCTTTTCACACTACGAAGCTACAATTTTCTTTGAATGTGGATGAAAAGTACTCCAAGGTACTTCACCACCACCCCTAGCTCTTCCAAAGAGATACCCAACATGATGGCCTATCTCCTGAACTCAAAAGTGTATTCTTTCACCCCTTGTCCATGTTCTTGTCGAAGGTACTACCACTTCATGAGTTGCTCCTATTCATAGCCTATGGAATAAAATTGTGACTTCACAATGCCTTGAAGTCCTCCCATTTTTTAATCATGGGATCTTTTCCTATCCCCAGTGCATCCACATAACTCTCCCACCATAGCAAAGCATGTTCATACATCTTTAAATAGGCAAAGGAAATATATGTTGTGCTTCTTAGATTTGATAAAGGCCAAAATAAACTTCTATTTGTTTCAATTATCTATTCAAAACTTTAGCGTTAACTTGACCATCAAACATTGGTATATCAAGCTTTGGTTCAACTTTGAAAGGAACAACAAAGATGAAGAAAAAATGTTGTCATTACCTAAGTTTCCAAGTATCTCGCCTTTGAAACCTTCTAGTCTAGCCTTGTGTTCTCTATGCTCAATCTCTATTGAGTGTGCTTCCTTACCCTTCATTACTAGAAGTTGTGTTACCATCTTTGTTAGTGCAACAATGATCTGCTCTAGCGAAGAAAATCAGACATTCGAGTCTTCCCTGTCATGTTCTTTATGATGAGTCCCCATCATTGGTGGTCCTCTACTTCTTTATAGGCCTAGTAGCAATGCTTGTCCACCATATTGGTATTGATTGTTCATTTACCATGTAGGTGTTCTCCAAGTCTTTGGAACCTACTCTTATACCATATGATCCATAAACAATGGGTCTATGGCCTATGCATTTTGTCAACACAAATCCTGTACGGAATTGAAATTTCTTCTCAATTCTTGAATTGGTACCCCTATTCAGATTTGGGCTCAAGGATTCTATTCAAACTTTGAGTGTCACAATGCACTTTTAATTCATTTGAATGTGCCAAAACATGCATTCACTTGACCATGCATGCAAATTCCACAATCAACAATATGATTTCTTTCTTGGCCAACTCTTCAAAAGTAATTGTATTTCTTAGGTAGAATTTGTCGGGGAATAAACCAATAAACACAAACCAATGAGCACAAAGATAATATTAGAGGAAGAGACTCAATGCTTAAAATGCCAAGAATATTATCAAAGAGATGCACCAATATATGTCAATTTTTAATTTACATACAAAAATACAATGAAGGTAAAAAAAATTAGAAAGTGAGATAGAACTCACGTTAATTCCCCACATTTAATCAACAAAAGACTTACATTTACAGCTTGATACACAAGCAATAGTTTCCTCAAATGATGGATCTGATAACCGTGTAGAGGACACGAGGAGTCCAAGTTTATTAACTAATTCTATATTTAGCATTTCTACATTAATGTCTAAGACTTCCCCTTATTGGAGAAATGGATTTTCTACCACACATAAATGTTTCCTGCATTCTTCAAAATTCATCTTTCCAAGAGGTTTGGTAAAGATGCCAGCCACATTATCAGTGGTATTACCATAGATCAAGTCAATTTCCTTTGACTATATCTTTTCTCTTACAAAATGGTGTTGGATTTCAATATGCTTTGTTCTAGCATGATAAATTGGGTTGTGAGCTAATTTAATAGAACTTTGATTGTCACATTTGAGAACAATAGGCTTCCTTTGTTTATTGCCAATATCTTCAAGAATTGTCCTTAACCAAACAACTTCACAAGTAGCATTACATAGAGCTTTGTACTCAGCGTTTGTGATGACAAAGAAATAGTTGGTTGTTTCTTACTGCTCCATGACATGACCCCTATACCAGTGTTGAATGCATATCCTGAAGTTGATTTCCTGTCATCAGAATTTCCAGCCCAATCTGAATCAGAGTAACCTGCCAACTCAACATCACAATTATCAGTATACATAACACCAAAATTAACAGTTCCTTTCCAATATCGAAGGGATTTATTTGCAGCTACCCAGTGGATTTCAAGTGGCTTAGCCATGAACCGACTAAGGATGCTAACTAAATATGCTATGTCTGGTCTGGTAGTAGTGAGATAATTCAAACTTCCCACCAACTGGTGATACAGAGTACCATTTGCCTCTTTAGTTTCATCAACACTAGATAACTTAGCATTCTGTTCTAAAGGTGTTGACACTGCCTTGCATTCATTCATATTGAATCTTTCTAGTATTTCCCTTGTGTATTTACTTTGAGTGACCATTGTTTTACCACCTTCTCTCCATATTTCCAAACCTAAACAATAATGTATTTCATCAAGATCCTTCATTTCAAACATTTGTGATAACTGAATTTTAATATATTCAATCAAGTGAGAAGCACTGCCTATTATAATCAAATCATCAACATATAAAGATACCAAAGCAACATTTCCATTTTCATCCTTTTTGACATACAAATTAGGATCATTTTTTCTTTTCACAAAACCTTTATGTGCAAAGAATTAATCAATCTTAGTATACCAAGATCTAGGTGCTTGTTTCAAACCATATAAAGCTTTCATTAGCTTACACACAAGATCCTCTTGTCCTTTCTTTATAAATCCTTCGGGCTGAACCAAATAAACTTCTTCTTTTAAATCACCATTCAAAAATGCAGATTTAACATCTAACTGATGTATTTTCCAATTGTGTTGTGTAGCTAATGAAATCATGACTCTAATTGTATTTAACTTAGCTACAAGTGCAAAAGTGTCCTCATAATCAATTCCTTCCTTTTGTGAATACCCTTTTGCAACTAATCTAGCCTTGTATTTGTCAACACTTCCATTTGCATTAAATTTGGTTTTATACAGCCATTTACATCCTATGGGAACTTTGTTTTCAGGTAGTTCAATTAATTCCCATGTTTCATTCTTCATTCTTCATTATTGATTCATATTCTTCATTCATTGCATTTTTCCATTCCTTATGTTCTTTGGCTTGTTCATAAGTAACAGGTTCTACAACATTCATAACTTGTGTCATCAATGCATAATATTTATACCTAGAAGGTACCTGAATTGTTCGTGATGACTTCCTTTGAGCTCCATCACTTTCATTTCTTCTGCTCTGTGGTGTAAGATCCCTTCTGGGTGACTCAAGAGTGTTTGTAGTATCCATGGTGCTTCCACTTTGTTCCTGTACCTGTTCCTTCTCTTGTACCTATTCATGTTCATCATCTATCTCAACTTTTACATGAGCATCATTGTCATAAGGAGTATACCAAACATCATTTTTACTTATCTCATCATTTGTATTCTCATGAAAAATCACATCTCTTCTTGCAATCAACTTATGTGCACTAAGATCAAACAACTTGCATGCCTTACAATCATCACAATATCCAATAAATACACACTTAACAGATTTTGCATCAAGTTTTCTTCTCTCATCTTTTGGAATATGAGAAAATGCCTTGGAACCAAATATTCTTAAATGACCAACTTCAGGTTTATATCCATAAATAATTCAAAAGGCATTATCAGGTCTAGAATCTTAGTTGGACTTCTATTTTTCAAATAAACAACAGTATTAATGGCTTCTGCCCAAAAACCATTAGAAATGTTTTTACCTTTCAACATGCTGCAAGCACATTCCACTAATTTCCTATTCTTCCTTTCAACTACACCATTTTGTTGTGTTGTATGAGACACAATGAATTCTTGAATGATCCCATTGTTCTTGCAATAGCTATCAAAAGCTCCTAAGGTATATTCTCCACCTTGACCAGATCTTAGAATCTTGATGCATTTTCCTGTCTTCTTTTCCACCATAGTTTTAAACTCCTTAAAATATTCAAACACATCACTCTTTTTCCTTATAAAATAATCCCAAGTAAATCTAGATTTGTCATCAACAAATATAAGAAAATACCTTGTGCCTCCAAGTGACATGGTTTGCATGGGACCACAGACATTAGTATGTATTAATTCAATTATATCTCTCTGTTTCTTCTCTTTATGCACTGGAAATTCTTCCCTATGTTGCTTACCTAGTGCACAAGCTTCGCATTCTATATGCTCATTTTTCAAAACAAGAAGTCCTTCAACCATCAATTTCTTCTAAAGTAGCACTAAGTCATTTTGATTAAGATGTCCATACCCGTGAAGCCATAGCTCAACTGTTGACATTGTTATAGATGTCAATGGTTGATGAGTGCCCCTTGTTACATCAAGCTTATATCAAGTTCTTTTTTATGCTTGGAACATACAAGACATTGTGAATCTGTTTCATTTGCCCATTAGGTAAATTCACACATATTATTCCATAACCCTGAATCTTATGAGATCTGTTATCTCCTAAACACATGTGTGTTTCATCTGTGCTCTCATGATATTCATCAAACCATTCTTTGTTACAAGACATATGAGTTGAGGCTCCTGAATCTATGAACCATGCACTTTCATCATCAATTTCTGCGGACAATGCAACTTTCGAAATAAACAACTTTAGATTCCTAAAACCATCATTGATAGAGGTGTCACTTTTCACATAATTTCCATTATGTTTTCTGAACTTCTGTTTGGATTAATTAGCTTTCCTTTTATAACAATCTTTAGCATGATGACCAGGTTTCCCACAATAAAAATAATCATCATTTTTCTTATCACGTGCATCAAATTTCGATTGAGTCATACCTCTATTCCTTGGTTGAAACTTGCTTGTTCTATTTCTGTCCCATGGCTTGCCCCTGTATGGTTGTTTCCCTTTGACTACTAATGCTAATTCTGAAGTATGAGAATCCATCTCAAACACCTTCATTCTTTCTTCTTCTTGTAGAAGAATACCTATTAACTCAGAAAATGTAGGTGGTTGTGCTCTACCTCCTAGACTTGAAATAAAGACATGATAATATCTGATTAAACCTTTTAATGTAATAGTTACCATGTCAGATTTTGAAACTTTTTCACCAATTGCACTTAACTGATCACTTAGATATTTAATTCTGGAAACATAGGTGGTAATATTTTCATTTGCTTCCATTTTTATGGATAGTAACTTAGTCTTCAAAAAAAAATTTCTATTTGAGTTTGTAGTTTCATACAAACCTTTCAATATCTCCTAGGTCTCCTTGGACATTTTACAGTCTCTAATGTGTGGAATATGACAGACATCCGCAACAACACTTTAGCCTTCGTTTCTCGTTTCTCCCAATCTGTACCAGTAGCACCTGTGGGTTTGGTTTCATCTCCATTTACAATAGCCCACACATTCCATGCTTAAAAAATCGTCAATATCTTAAATTTCCAATCAATGTAATTATCACCATCCAGCTTAGATGCTTCATTTAGATAATTACATGTGAATGAATTTGACATTTTTGCAGAAAATATTTGAACAACTCAAAAAATACCTGGAAATACCTCTTTAAACGAATGTCTCACGGTTCCAGGGACAGTTCTCAGGCTTCCTCCATAGCCTATACAACTTCACAACAAGTTCTCGGGCTTCCCAGCAACAACAACGAACAACTAATTCAGATTGGGCGAATTGCTGAGAATGATAACACACACTCAACAATATAATAGGGCGACCTCAGATCGAGTAGAAAGCAACAACGATGGCGTCTGCGCAGTTGAAATCAGGGATTTTCGTAGGGCTCAATAAAGGGCATATCAATACCAGGCTATTTCCACTCTTCATGCAGGAAGCTGGGTGCCAACAACAACACCAGTCGACAGCGCAGGCTCCTCCTTCACACCAATCGGTGTACACGCTATAATCAACAAAAAAATGGCTCTTGTTAAATGTCTTTTCTTGTAAACCTTCTCTTCATTATGATTTTCAGCTATGCAATATCCATGTTAAATCCTTTATGATGTGATTTCATTTTGTAATATGTTGAAATTTCAATTATTTATTTATTTATTATTATTTTTTTTAATAAAAAAATTATTATTTTGATGTGCAAATTTCATTTTTTATCACATACTTCGGTGAGTGTTGATTTTATTAATTAATTATAAATATAATAGTAATACTTAATATTTTAATTTTTGGTTAAAAAAATATAAAATAATTAATTTTCAAACTTTTAACTTAATTTCAAGAATATATATTTTAGTGCTTATGATTGAATGCTTTGTGAGGATTCACATTTAACATTATTATTAACTTGAATGCTTGAATGCTTTGTGAGGAAGAAGCAGGTTGTGTAGGTCCAATTCTGATTGGTATAGTCATAATTTCTTTAAGCTGATGATATTGTTTTTATGGTGAAGAGTTCTTATCATATTGGCAAGTAACTAAGAATCAATCAACGGACCATTGGATATGGGATAAGAAAAAAATCCTCTTTGAAACTCCTGTTACTCCTATTATTTTATATGGATGAAAAATTTGGGGATTCAATATCTTACAGAGTCGTGGAGAAAGATAAGGTAGATCCAAAATAATTTTATAACTTATAATCCCAAAGTTAAAGGCAAAACACCCTATCCTACCCTCCTCACAGAAGCAAGCCTTTCCCCCATTGAGGACACTTTTAAAACTCTAGCCAAAACCACCTTCAACTCAAGCACAAATGGCATAAGGGTACCAAATGCTGGCTAAACCGTTGGGGAATAAAGTAAGAGTTCATATTACAAAATAATGATAATATTCAAAATACTATTACATCTAAATTTAAGGAGAAATTGTGCTCCAATAAAGAGTTAGAGGGCAAACAAAATTATGATATTATAAGGAGGTGATCAACCCTAATATAGAAGATCAACCCCAGATGGGGTGTCAAATGTACAACATGACACGATGGGCCAAGCTGCCGCCACCCACCTGTCTCCCCCTCATAGAATGATCTTTTAATGCAGACAAGATGGTTTGGGATTGGAATCGACAGGAGTTATTAGGAGCAAACGATATGTGAATGCAGAGGCATCACTCTAGTACCAAGACACAAAGCATTAACAACTCAAGCATGCAACATTCAATCCAACACAATGGTGATCCAACCCGTTATTTGCATGGAACGGGTCTGGGGTGGTCTCATATCTTCAACCTCTGGTTCCTAAATCAACTTTGCCTCTCGTCGCTTAGTATCATGCCTAGGGAAAGAGGCAAACCGAAATGGGGGCCAACCTATTACAGTTCTATAGCTCGATGCACCATCCCAATGAATTTCACGGCCAACAATCCCATTACAAATAAGGCTTCCTCCTCCAATCCATCCCAGACTCCATTACACTGGGATTCGGGTCCAGTTTATGTCGACGAAGAAAACCCTCCAATGTTGTGGTCGCCTAGACAAGGCCCTCCATAGATCCATGTGCAAGACACCTCTTATCTTTTGCCCCAGTTCACAGATCTCTACGATATTGAGCCAATGTACAATGAGGAGGAGATTTTGCAGCCACAAGACAACCTTGTTCCCGAGGAAATGACTCCACACTCACGGGATGAAAACACAGGCACCCAAAGTCAAGAGAACGTGCATCCAAGCTCACCCCCGAGGTTTAGCTTCTCGGAGGAACACTTGCGCCTCATCTTTGAAATGCGACGGGACCTAACAGACCAACTCCACCGACAAGAGGACCTCCTTCTTCGAATGAACATGTTCTTTGCAAGATTGTCCAACAAACCAGTAAGCAACATATGCCCAACTTGTGGCCAAGCCTTTTAGTTCACCCCAAGACCTTGAGGTCTCACAGATTGAAACCATCACAGGTGTCGTTCATGACCAAAATAATGTAGTTTTTGGTAGATTATAGTCACTGGGAAATGATCCACTACTTTATTTTAGTCTCCTCTTTTGTTCTAGCTTTTAGACTCTACAGACAAGTTATAAATTAGGGGTTATACTCTTCATGTCAATTTGGGTCTGGTACTGGTTTCCTATTTTGGCAGGCCAGATCCCAATTTTGTTGTTTGTATTCATCTGTGACAATGTTTTTGAAATACTGAGGTAATACATAATTTTTACTTAAAAAAAAAAATATAGAAGATCAAAAGTATCCCTCTATTTTACTAGTATAAAGAAGAAAATCAACATTGCTAATATACAAATAGAAAATCAGGATTGTTAAAATAAGAACAAATTCTCACGAGCTCTATAGGGAAATTGGGCGTTGGACAATTGCCAAAACATCGTGGGATGAAAGAATATGTCATATTTGTGACACTAAGAGGGTTGAATATGAAAAACATTTTCTCTTAGAATGTCCAACCTATACCCAAATTAAATCTCAATTTCAAAATATCTGTCACAATACCATCTTTCCTAACCTTCTAACTCAACAAAACTATAGTGATCTTGGAGTGCTTCTCAAACATAGAAATAAAATTTTAAAATTTTAAAGAAATCCAAGTAACTCTTATCTTCTTAAGGTTCAATAGACCTCTTAAAGTTCAATAGACCAAATTGAATTTAACATTAATCATCATCATATATAATTTAATAATATGTATATATCCAAAAAAAAATATCATTAATCATATTTATAACATTTGAATTTAAAATTAATCATCATCATATATAATTTAATAATGTGTATGTGCAAAAAAATATCATTGCTTATATTTATAACATTTGTTTGTTTCCTTTATACAATTAAAGACTTCTCCATAATTTTTACTTAATCCTTTAACTTTATATATTAACTTTTTACTTAAAAAAATAAATTTATTTTTTAAATATATCATATCAACTTCTCTTTAAGTACAAAGATGACAATCAAAATTTTCAATAATCTTTTATTTTTATTTTTATTTTTATTTTTATTTTTATTTTATATATATATATATATATATATATATATATATATATATATATATATATAAAAGAT
>ML793588.1:107641-136196 GCA_009831015.1 Picea engelmannii
AGCATCAGAAACAAAACTTGCAAACAATCAAGTCTTCAAAACCAGTGCTCTGATACCAACTTGATCTAAAAATGAAGAAGACTTGAAAAACTTGAAAATTATTGCAAGTGAATGTTATGTGTTTAAAGCAAAAGGATCAGTTTTCAACACATAGATTTAAAGGATTACTTATGAAAATTACACATAGACAACAACATAATCATTGAACATAAACACATAAGCACAACAATTGGTAAAGGAGTTCACCCCTCTCTTGGGCTACATCTCCTGGTCCAGCTTCCAATGGATCATTATTATTAATTGCTCAAAAAGTGCTAAAAAACATGCCTTACAATGCTCAAAATAACAAACCGACTGCTCCAATGGCTTCAAAGCGTCCAAAAACCCATGTCTGGGCTTTTTCGGCACCTCAATCGGTCGAAAAACGAAGAAGTTAGGCCTCCTGGAAGTCTCCCTCTTTAAGCTCGTTGTCTCTGCATCTACAAAACGCACCCTCTTGAATGAACCTGGCTCACACGCATTATATGGCGTAAAAACCCAGCACCGGGTGCAACCGCGCAATGGTGCAAATCGTAGGACGGTTAAGGGCGCGCCAGCCCCTAACCACCTCGGCACCTGGGCGTATGGCGCATATGACCGCGTGCTTGGCAAATAAGTGGTTAATTGGTTACACAACCGTGTAACTCCCTCCGCGCTCCAATTCGTGGGCATATGCAATATACAAAAATCGTGGGCTATATATTATAACCCACGTGCCTTATACATATTACAATGGTCATATATAATAATCCACGGGTCGGGGCTAGGCCCCGGCCCGACCCCCCTCCGTTTTGAACTTTAAACAAATATAAAAATATTTGCCACCACATAGTTAACAAGAACCATGCGGCGACACATTGGTTAGCGGAGGTTTGTTAGAGCTTTTCATAATGGGGGAGGTCCGAGGGTCAAACCCCGCGGACTCCCATAACATTTTACATATAACCAAAAACCAAATAATGAGTGACATGTGGCGCCCACCGATTGGGCCACGTGTCCTCATACCATTTGCTAATAAATGGACACGTGTCAGCTCCTGACTCGCCATCTATCAATCAACCAACATCTGCCATGTCACCCCTGTACGGTCGTACGGTCCTGCCACGTCAGACCGTATGGACTGTACGGTCGTACGGTCCTGCCACGTCAGACCGTATGGACTGTACGGTCGTACGGTCCTGCCACGTCAGACCGTATGGACTGTACGGACTGTACGGACTGGTACAGTCAACATCAAATTTTTTTTGCCTGTTTGGCTTGACGAACAGATCGCTATATCTTCTCCATACAGAGTCTGTTTGACAAAGTAAATGTACCACCGGAATCAGGAAGACGAGACGGACGCAATGGCACTGTTTTCGTCACATTCCGAGCACTTTTAAATTTGAGCAAAATTTGATCCCCTGATCACAGGGGGCAGGAGGCTATTAAGAGTGAAGCAGTAAGGCATTTTAGCAATTTTTTTAAAGAATCTGATCACCCTACCAGTGAAGATCAGATAGCCACTGTTCGCCTATATCCAAGGATTGTTACCGAGGAGAAGGTCAACACTCTTGAGAGCCCATGCTCTACAGAGGAAATCGAAGAAGTTCTTAAGGTATTCACAAAGGACAAGAGTCTTGGTCCCGATGGTTGGACGGTTGTGTTTTTTCTCAACTATTTTGACTTGGTAGCTAATGATTTGTTGGAGGCTGTGGAGGAGTCCCATCTGTTGAGAGAAGTAAAGAGATCCTTGAACTCGACTTTCATTGCCTTAATTCCTAAGGTCAATGGTCCAGCCTCCTTTGGGGACTTCCGCCCGATAACACTTTGTAATTTATGTTACAAAATTATATAAAAAATTATTGCAAAGAGGATAAGGCCTATTATGTCACGTGGATTATCAGAGGAACAATTCGACTTCTTGAAGGGGAGACAAATTATAGATGCCATTGAGACGGCCTAGGAATGTCTACATAGTATCCGGGAGAAAAAACTACAATCTTTAATCCTCAAGATAGATTTAAAGAAGGCCTATGAATGTGTTCGTTGGGACTACCTTTGAATGGTTCTTTTGCAATGTGGATTTGGGCTATCGACGATAAGATGGATCATGGGATGTGTAAGTTCTGCAACTTATGCAGTTTTAATTAATGGTGAACCCGTTTTTTTCAACAGTGGCAGAGGGCTAAAACAAGGGTTTCCATTGTCTCCCCTGCTCTTCATACTTGTTATGGAAGGTCTGAGTCTGGCATTAAAATATAGCCAAGTGGAAGGTAATATTACAGGTATAAAAGTATCAAGGTTTATTAAAGTCATCCATCTTCTTTTTGTCGATGATATTCTTATCATGACAAAAGCCTCTTTACCAGAATGGCTAAAGATAAAAAGAATATTGGATAATTTCTGTGGGGCATCAGGTTTTGTGATTAATGTACATAAAACTTCTTTCCTTCATTATGGCATTCAACCATCTCTACTGGATATCTATAAGCCTTTCTTTCACTTTAATTTTCTTGAATTAGCGTTTGGTTTTAAGTATCTTGGTTACTTTCTAAAGATGGACAAGTATAATTTTGATGATTGGAATTGGCTCATAGAGAAATTTGAAAAGCATATTAGCCATTGGTGAAATCGGTGGCTATCTCTCGGAGGCCATCTTGTTTTAATTAAAGCGATATTGGAAAGCCGACCAGTCTATTGGCTAGCCTTATCAAACTTACCTACTTCGATTCTGAATAATTTACGTCAGTTGATGTTTAACTTCCTATGTTCTGGATCTAGAAAAAAAGAAGTATCCATATCTGCAACTGGTAGCTTTTAGCTCGACCAAAATTGTATGGTGGGTGGGGCTTGAGGAATCTTCATAGCTTCAACAAGGCTATGGTGACCAATACTTTATGGAGAGTGTTAATGAAAGAAGGTGTGTGGCATCGTGTTATCTTAGAAAAGTATCTCAGATCTTTCTCGGTTGCGGGATGGCTTAGGATGATCACGGTTCCTTCGACAAGGGGCTCTCAAGTATGGAAGTATTTACTCAAATCGGTACATATTCTGTTGCATTGGATTGCATGGTATCTAGGTTCAGGAGAATCCATTTTGGTTGGTAGGGACTACATATTAGGTATGGGTGTGAAAGCCATTCTATCAGATGATTTAATCCATGAATTAAATAAAAAATGAGTGTACTACCTCTTTCAGGATAGTCGTGATCAGTGTCCGGGTATAGCAGGAACTAAGTGGCATTCCAGTGTTGATTTGGGGTTAGATGGTCGACTAGCATGTGAGTGGACTGGACGAGTTTTCGAAATGAAATTATTCAAAATGGGATTCTTCTTTCCAGGCTACCAGATGAACTTAGATGGTCGGGAGGTAATGCATCTGGTTTTATCACAGTTAAAAATATATATGAGGCAACTGAAAGAAGAAAGAAGTGCCATGTAGTAAAGGGGTGGCAAAAGAATCTTTGGATATGGAACTATCCACTGAAACTAAAACTTTTCACTTGGCTATTGGTGGAGAATAAAATTCTCACGTGGGAGAACATCCAACGTTGTGGTTTCAATGGATCGGGCTGGTGTTTGCTTTGCAATCATAATTTGGAATTAGCCTTTCACCTGTTTGTGGAGTGTTCTTTTGTGCACACAGTTTGGACAACTTTTCATTCTCATAGGAACTCATCGGGTTCTTGGGTTGGATCTTCTATCATATATTGCTTTAAAAAGTGGTTTTCTGGAAGGGCACGACAATCTACCTTACCTATTTTTGTCTATTGGTATATTTGGATGGATCGTAACTTTGCTATTTTTGAAGACAAAAAACCATCGGCTTATAGAGTGGTTATCCAGGTGTCCATAGCGGTGGATTCTTAGGCTACTCAGGTGACAGCACCGGTTATGAGGAACAAAGTTATGAAGGACGAGGTGGATGGTGCTTTTGGATGGTTTGATGGGGCTACTGAAGCCATGGGATCCAACAGTGGGGCTGGATGTATAATTAGGACAAGGGACAACTGCATCTTCAAGTGGATATTAAATTGTGGCCCAAGCTCTAATACAAGGGCCGAATTGTTGGGTGCTTGGGCCCTTCTGACACTTACTTCAAGGCTCTTTATTACTAATTTACATGTGAAGGGAGATTCGATGATTGTTATTGATTGGTTGCGTGATAAAGGTCGTCTTCAGGTGATATCCTTGGAATGTTGGAAGGACAGGTTGGTTGATCTTATTAAACTTTTTCAACATATCTCTTTTGATCATGTCTATACGGATGACAACTCGAAAGCAGACAACCTATCAAAACAAACACTTCACAAGCAACTTGGGAAAATTTTCTATTTTCAGTGTGTTGAGGAACATGAGGGTCCTCCTTTGTCAATAGATCTCTTTTAGGCTTCGGGTGGCTTTTGTTTCGCTGTGGGGTGTGGGGATATATTCCAATGACATTTATCTATGTAATGTTTGATGTTATGGAACTGCCTCTTTTTGGAGTATTTGGGAGGGCCTTTAAATACTCAGTTCACATATTTTGTGGAATGGGAAGATAGTTTGGATATTAAATATCCAATAGATATACCTTTTAGACATAGTGGTGATGGGTTCTATGTAACGAAATAGTTTATATTTTAAATAATATAAAGTGAAATTTTCTATGAAAAAAATTCAATTGAATAACAAGCCAACTACTTTTCATGAAAAAAAAATAAAACAACTAAAATTATATAGAATTAAAATTTGTATTCAAAAAAGAGTTAAAATTGTGTAGAAAGCATCTCTCTCATCTCTTATAAACCTTTCTTTCATTATCCATTTTAGATGTGAGAAATATTTTATGGTATGATTTCATTATTCAAAGAAATTTAATTTTAATGTTTTGGTTGAATTCAAAAAATATTATTTTAATTTGTAAACTTAATTTATTATTGAATATTTTGGAAGTGTGTATATTGTTAATTAACTATAAAAATAAATTTAATATTTCATGTTTTAAACTTAATGTTTAATGTTTAAAATTTAAACTTAATTTCAAAAATATGTATTTCAATGTTTAGTACTTATGATTAGATGATTTTTTAAAGTTGACCTTTTTAATTACAAGGATAAAGGTTACTTATGTGTATTATTTTTTTATTTTATTTTAAAACTATAAAATAGTTAATGTTTAAAATTTAAATTTAATTGTAAGAATATTTCTTACAGCTTTTCCAACTTTATTTGTTTAAATATATGTCAAAGTTAAAGTTGTTGAGTTGAAAAAATATAAAATAATTAATATTTAAAATTTAAATTTAATCTCAAGAATATCTATTTTAATGTTTATAATTATATTATTTTAATGTTTATAATTATATCATGTGTTTTTAAGTTTTATATGCAACTCAAACTTATCAATTAAAAAATTATAAATAATTAATATTTAAAATTTAAAGTTTTTTCAATTTTATATGTTTAAATATATGTAAAGTTGTTAAATTGACAAAAAAAAATATATAAAATAATTAATATTTAAAATTTAAATTTAATCTCAAGATTATTTATTTTAATGTTTATAATTATCTCACGTGTTTTTAAGCTTTATATGCATATCAAACTTATCAATTAAAAATATATAAATAATTAATATTCAAAATTTAAACTCAAACTTAAGAATATTTATTTATATGCATATCTAACTTATCAATTAAAAATATATAAATAATTAATATTCAAAATTTAAACTCAATCTTAAATAATTAATATTCAAAATTTAAACTCAATCTTAAGAATAATATTTATTTTAATGTTTATGATTTTCTTACTATTATTTTACAGTTTTTTTTTTTAACTTTATATGTTTTATATGTACATCAAAGTTATCAAGTTGAATGATTCATATTAATAAGGATTTTGTCTTTTCATAAGAGAATGGTTAAAACTAATATTTTTATTGTATTAATAAAAGGTTTATAAATTTTTAAAACTAATATTTTTATTGTATTAATAAGAGGTTTATAGATCTTCAATATTATAGCGAATTCAAATCTAATAATATTATTTTATGTTTATATATAAAATAATAATTCATTGAAGTAACATTAATTTAATTTCAGTAGTATGAATCATTGCTAATTTGATTATTTGTCTTCAATTTCTTATCACAATCATCCTACCACATATTCCACCTAATTGTGGAATTCTTGATGTTGCAATGGGCCTTAGCGCCCTATCTTTCACACCTCTAAATGTTGCATTAGACTTCTCTTAGTTCACTTTAGACACAACATCTGTGTCAACAAAGACAATGGACCATGGTGGCCAAGGAGAGGATAGTGTTCCAATCGAATGATTCCAAGAAATTCTCCTCTAAATACCACCAACACCGAACAAAATCCTTCCTTAATAGCTACACCTCCTATTGCAACCTCTCTTGTAGTGCTAGAAAGACTAACAACATGGATAGGGTAATAAACAAAATGTCATTATAGAATCATCCAAATATTAAACCCATACACACACTATCACATCCCCATTGCATTGCTCATATATTAACATGCCAATGCTTGAGCTATATGAATTAAAGCATGTTTTGAGAGTATTAACCCCCCATCTCTTTATTGATGCATGGTGAAACACTTGTTGGCCCTTGGATTAACCATTCAAAATGATAATAAATTCACGGGAGGTGTGTGAGGAATGAGACTCCCCCATTTTCCATTATATAACCTTTGTTGAGTTTCTCTTTGATTAGTCGAGGTATTGGCCTTGCCATTTTGCAGTCGTAGAACCTAGTGATAGGAGATTGATTCAAAGTGATTATCCTCTATGTGAGGTGATATAACCTAAATTTTTGAAGAGGGACTTGGTGAAACAACAATGGGATGATGCTTGTGGAGTTCCCTATTGTTATCACCTAGTTCATGCCTTTCCCCTATAACATAGCTAGTCCTTGGTAGATTGTACATCTGTCGCCTAATTTTTGGGTACATTTCCTAAGCCCAAGTGTATGCTATTTATTTTTGTCCATGAGGGTCATGGATGACACCCCGTGACACCTAACACATTTTTTTTTAAGTAAAAAAAGATAGAACCTGTTATATTATCAGTATCAAGTTACAGTGACTGTTTATGATGCCAGTTGTCCCGCCTAAACAGGAAACCGAAACAGCTGGGCATCCTATGCCATTTGTTTCCCCGCAAACAAAACTATCAGAGTGCCATCCTGCCCAAAGGAAACCAGGACGTCTAGCCATTAAGTTTAAACTGTATGCCAAAAAACTAGTTGCAAAATAGCTAAGATCTAACTGGGTGAAAGCCTGATTCGGAAGCAGAAAAAAATTTCTAACCAAGAACATCATTGAACCTCTTATCCGGTCAGCTCGTCCTCGTCCCCGTGCTTTCGCCATCCTGTTGGAAACGCGTAAGCTTGCGCACACGTAGGGCATTGCCGTTTAGGGAGAGTCTTGGAATGAGCAGCGACCAACATGTCGAGTCGATGGTCGATTCGGGCGATGCGAAAGATTTGGTCATACAACAGGCTCTGCATATCAAAGATTAGAGCTAGGTACCCCGAATTGGTGAAGGGGTGCTGGTCCTGCCAGTGGCCGTCAATGGAGGTTGAGGGAATGGGCCCTGTTGCTCCCTCACTTGCATGTGCTGTGCAGTCGTGATGTGCCGGTCGGTTGGATAGCTGGGTCGCCTCCACCATAGGTGCACCGGGGGGTGAGTCTTTGCTTCCTTTTGTGCAGTACGGGGTCTCTTCTTCAACATAGCAGGTGGTAAAATTCTCCGCTGGGCGAATTGCACTGGAACCAAGCAGTTTGCCCAAAGGAGGAATCTTTTCATTAGTGCCAAAATCAGTGGGTGGATTCCAATTGTTCGAGACTATGAACAGAGGGAGCTTGGGATAGCTTTGCATGGCGTCTTCCAGGGTGATTTCTTCCATGTACGCCATTGGAGGCGTTCGTGGTTTCCCATGCCTTCGCAAGGACGCCATGGCTAACGCCTGCTCAAATTTCTTCTGTCTCTGGCGGCAGGATTTAGCTGTGTAGCAAGCTGCACCGCTACGCGACTTACCTTGTGCTCTGGGCATAGTGGAGACCCTGGAGATGACCAAGGTTCCTTGCGGGTGGAAGGCTCTGCTCCAGAGCTCCAGTGGGTTTGCAAACTGCTGCTCTGCTAAAATTAACTCTGCACTCGACACTGCAATGGGTGAATGTCGCTCAATGCTGTCAAGGCGGGTGATAAGGAGGAGGACAATAGCGACCACCATGGCCATTAAGGCTTGCTTCCGAGTGTGCTGGTGCACTGTACCGATCACTTGCGCGAAGGGGCTCATCGCCTGGATTTTGCTGCACGAATTCATGCTTGGTTAATTGCTGAGGAGATGGTCGCCGATAAATGTATTAATGGTGCATCCTAACGTTGTCCTGCGTGGCTCTACTCTGCAACGTGGCACCCCATCCGGGGGTGGCACCTACCACTTCTTAGTCATTCCAAGATGTTATAAAATAATTGTATCTAACTATTTAATATTCTTTTTATGATATACAACTAATCAATCATTATATTAGTAAGAAAGTTGCTACCTTTATGAATATCACTATTAACATAAGAATCATGACACATTTACATACTACTATAAAACATTACTCACAATAATATAAATAAAAAGAAAAATAATTTTATAATTGTAAAATCAATTTCAATACATTACAAAATAGACCTATCTAATCTTAAACAACCTAAAACATATTATTATGAAATTAATTACAATTTATAAATATAAAAAAATAAAAATAAACAAATATATATAATAATTAAATATAATATATTAGAGCATCTTCAAACTATTAGAAAAACTACAAGAAAGAATATAGACTTTAATAATTTACTAATTTCATATAATATTATATATTCTAGAAAAATTACAAACTTTAATAATGGACTAATTTTCATATTACATTATATATTTTATATATTATATATGTAATGATATAATATAATTTTAAAATGTTAAAAATTATTTAATTATATCATTTAAATATTTTATATTTAAATTATAATTTTTTAATATGATTATATATTAATTTTATAAATTAATATTTATTAAAATTTTTAAAAATATTTTCATTAGAGTGTAAGTGGAAGGCACTAACAAGGTTCAAATATATATTATTGTATTTGGTTTTTGTATTTTTTACACGTTCGAGGCAATGGGCTCTTAAACTTAAGGAATGATGATGCTAGTCCCCTACAAAGTCGGAACATGTAACAACAACTTTATATTTTGGAGTTTATCACACATTCGTGGAATTGGGCACTTAAACCATAAATATTAACTTAATATTTTAGAATTGGTTAAAGAATGATGATAATTGTCCCCTACAAAGTCATGACACATCCTTCCTATATATATCATTTAGGTGTTTTATAAATTAATTATTTAAATACTTTTTCACAATATGGACCATTTCAATAATTATTAGCGTGAAACTAAGTCCATGCATTATAGGTTAGAATGTCGAAGTATAAAACTAATGGTGATGACAAAGCACATGAGGTAATTTGTTATGGTTGAGGTTTTAAGTCATTGAATTGTGTATGGATTTTGATTAAGGCGATTTTCATATTATTGGAAAGGTTTCGATGTGTAGAATAGTGTTAAAGGGTTTTGAGTTATATTCTTAAAGTTTTGATCTCAACAAATGTTGTTTGATGTTTTAAAATGGTCACGAAAGGTACCAAATCCCAAATCTCCATGGACCTATTGCTAAAATGGGTTCTCCAAACCATTTCTTGCAATTTTTCTACAGAGATAATACCAAGATAGATGACATTAATGATCCAATCTAGATCATATAATATCAAGAATGCATTCATAAATCCTAGACTTCTGTATTATCCATGTTACCATTATTTGACATGTCATCCTAACCCTATCACCATTGATGTGTACAATTTCAATCCCTTTGCTATCATGGATTATGCCATATTTGATGTAGAGGTTGTCCTTTCTCGTCTTGGTCTTGTTTTCCCTCTTTTTCTTTTGAATGTGGTAGTGAATTTTGTACCTATGTCAAATAGATGAATTACGTCCTTACTATTTTACACGTTAATTCTATAAGACTTGTCCATCCATAACTATCATTAAGCACCCTCTTGATAAAAAATTTTACTAAATACAAGAGCCCTTATGACATTCATGAGCCCTTATGACATTCATGATGATGAAATATAAATTCATAAATCCTCTTTGAAATTGGTTTAAATTTAGCCAACCTTCATATTGAGCTATAAGTTTTTACACTTTGACCTTGATAGCTTGAAATAGGTCCCCATTTATAAGGTCATGGTCAATAAAAATGGTGTTCTTTATTTTCTCATTTTTTTCATGAAATTGACCATGACATTAACTTACTTGTCGATTATATAAGCTAATATTACCTCCTCCTTGTCTATGAAGCTAATCTTTTCGATGGTTAACTTTCAACCCACACCCATCCATGTAAATATGGAATTTGCGAAACAAAATTCTCTATCATAGTTACATTTTGAAAATTTCAAGCTACCTATCATTAAATATACATAAAATCACTAAATCCATTAACATATATGATTAAAACTGTAAACATCATAAAAGGTTGTTTCGAAATTTCAAAACTATGTACTTAATAGATGTGTTGTACACTGAATCTGGCCAGAAGGGTAAGGCTTATATGCCCATAATAAAGGTGTTGACGAACATACCCAACCAAATCGTGCTGAACTTCCACAAGGGACCCACATTCATTTTGTTCGTACTCACCACCTTCACCGTCTTATTAGCTTACTGCAATTTCCCAGTATTGGATAGTGTGAAGATAAGACCTTTATTATGATTTGAAGTTATAGTTGGTTCCACAATATCATTTATTTTTCTTATTATTTATATTCATCTGCTTTATATAATAATTTTGAGATTATAAGTTATAAAATAATTTTGGATTTGTTATATTTTTTTTCATGATTTTTTAGAGATATTGCAAACCCACACTTCTCAACTATATAAGATAACAAGAGCGATGAGAGTCTCAAAGATGAGTTTCTTCTTATCCCATAGCTAAAGGTCCATTTATTATATTGCCCGAGACATGGAGGTAGTATATAGCAATGAGTTAGCATTGACTTTCACATTAGTTTATGTTGACTTAAAAAATGTGTATAAATTTTAATGTTGAACATAACAACTAAAAATAATTATTTTTCAATATAACAAAATTAATATTTTTATGACCTCTGATTGGTCAATAAATTGATAGTGTTATTGCAACCTTCACTTCATTGGAAGTTTGAAATTAATTTTGACATAACTATATATGAGTGCCACTTTCTTATAAGGTACAACTCTATTGATAAAATAATTTTATAACAAATATAAAATAAAAACCATACATATGTTCCCCCTTTCACAACTCCCAAAACACATTGAATGGAGACACTTTACCCATCAATTCTATATAAACCAAGTCACATGAAATGAATCCATTGACCTATGAAATAAGACTCTTTTTATTATTTTCTTTTCTTATTTTTCCAAATATGTAGTTATGAAACCATTTTTAATTCTTTTGGTAAGTTACAATTGACCTATGAAATAATATTTTTTTTTTTCTTATTTTTCCAAATGTGTAGTTATGAAACATTTTTAAATTATTTTGGTAAGTTAATTGATAGCTATGGGGTTAGAAACCCAATGGATCTGGTGGTAGGCTTGTTCAGGCACTCGCATTGGTGGGGCAGACTCCCATTCATTTGTTTGGCAGATGTGATTTGACATACGATTAAACTTGTTAGGACAATCTCTGCAAATGCAAAACCTCCACTATATACTAAAAATTGCTATTCAAAAAGCCAACTGCTTATGGAGACATATGATAGAAACACTGGGCTCCAAAATAAATTTAGTTTTTTTTAAATGACATATTTTAATTATAGGAACTAGCTAAAGCACTCGCACACCCTCTGAGGGGAATGAGAAACCTCAAAGGCAAAGGAAACTCGGTAAGTTTACATAGATTTGAGTAAAATTTCTTTTATTATCTTCGGAGGAAGTATATCGCAACCTACTGCACTTGTTTACAATTGTTTTCAATCCCACAATAAGCTTTCCACCCTCCACTTATCATGTTCTCAATGCTATAGTTCCAGTTAAGCTTGTGATGAAGATAGATTCCGAGATATTTGTATGAAGTCACTTCTTCCAAGTTGTCATCGTACGTGAAAACTAGCGTAACTAATATTTTTGGATTCAATTATCATAACCCTTTTTTTGTCAATGTTAACATTCATAACCGTCCTAACTACATAAATATTTGAGGAATTTTAGTTGATTGTTGAGGTCATAGGGACTCTTCATGATAAGAACAATGACATCGACATAAATAAGAAGGATGATGACCATACTTGCGAGAGTTGGGTAGACACAACCCACTTCTTCCAAACAACCCTCTAACTTGTCAATGTATATGCCAAAAATGGTAAGGGACAGGGGACAACATTGCTTAACTGGACTATATTACAAATAATTTCTTCTGACAAGTCGTCAATGTTCCTAAACTTGGCAATAATATTCTCATACAACCTTACTGCAATAACTCTCAACTTGAAAGGAACTTTTGGCTTTTTTGATCTATTCCAAAGGTTAGTCTTGAGCACCATGTCAAAATATTTTCTAAAGTCAACCAACAACAAAAGAGATTGGTTTTATTATTGTGACACTCCTCCGTAATGATCCTAAGTGTAACAAGGTGGTCCATAGTTGAATGATAGCTCCTAAATTTTGTCAAGCCTTTAACTTTTTTTCGTAGCTTTCTAGCCATACAATGATCTTCTTTTCCAAAATAATTCCATATAACTAAGCTAAAATGGGGCTAATCATAATGTCCTATAATTAGAGGGATTATTTTAATCCCCACTTTTAAAAATCGGTACAATGAGGCTTTGAGTCCAAGGTTTAGGGAAGCCCTATTTGACTGCTAAATTGAAGAGCTTATGGATGTGAGGGATGAGGATAGTTCCTCCAATTTATAAGATTTCGGTAGCCTTCAATGTCCTTAGCTTTCTCTTTTGCAAGATGCTTAACCTCACACTCTGTATTTTATTGAAAAAACTTCTTCCTTCATAGAAATAGTTTAAATGTTGTCCACGATATTAAAAAATTCGTAAAAAAAATTCAATAAAAATCAATACAATTTTTAAATATATCACATCGTCTTCAAAATATTAAAAAAATAAGATTAACTAATATTCATATATTCATATTATAAGTAATTAATATTATGTAATTTTAAATATTAAAAATTACTTTAATTATAAATATTTAACATAAATACACTTTAAAAATTATATATATTATTATTAATTATTTTTAATAAAAAATAAATTCAAAAAATTAAATATTTCCTATAATATAAATATCTCTCTACCATCACCAATCGTAATCTTATAACACGAAACAAATCCTATTTATTACTATAACTTCTACTTTCACCAATTATAACTTTATAACACAAAAAAAATCCTATTTTTTTTCCAACAGAAAATTACTCATTATATTGATATATAATTGTGTACATAACATAGCATAAAAAAGACAAAGTATGTCCGAAAAACATGCTTTAAACTACCACTGTACCTGATGAAACTGATATGACTACAAAATAAAAACCAGTACAAACTAATGTAGGTGTGATAGTCCTTACAGGAAAGTGAAAAAAAATTTGTCCATTCACTTTCCACACTTGATCATCAAAAAAGTGAATACAAAAATCAAGAACTATCTCTGGAGGATTTGCAACTTCTATTCCGATAAGTGCTAAATATTAACTTTGGAACTAATCTAATATAGCTTAAGAAACAGGGTAGGACCCTCATTTCCTTCTTCCCATTGATTATAAATGATTTTTCCTTCTTGCTGCTGGAGTGCCTTCTTTGATAGTAAGTCTGCCTCCCTATTTAATTCATGATAAATATGAGAGAAACTGATTTCTCTGTGAGTTTTGGTGAGGTCTCTGATTCTGTCCTTCCAACAATCTAGTGAAACTACATGTAGATTCCCTTTGTTATTTAACCAGTCAATTATTATTCTTGAGTCTCCAAATACCTGGATGTCTGTAATATGCAGCTGAGAAGCTAGTGTCAAAGTTGCCTAGATACCCAATAATTCTTCCCTAGTATTTGTGCCCGCACCACAATTGAAAGTCCATTTATAAGCAGTTTGATCATTGATCCTAATCACCCCCCCTGCACCACTCTGCTGACCATTTGGGTGTGCTGCTCCATCAAACCATCCCAATGTAGCCACAACTTGGAAAGGTGGCAAGTTGGACTGGGCAAAAGGCACCTTCTGAATAACTGATTGCTTATTAAAACCTTCAATAGACTTGTAAACTACATAACAAATAGATGGATTCCCATTCTCAAAGATTACCTTGTTACGTTCCAACCAAACATGGCAACTGATTAAGGAGGGCATAGTAGGGTACTCAAGCTTCTGCTTTAACCAATTTTCGTAACATTCAGTTAAAGTATTTCCCTCCCAAACTTTCCTTATGTTTAGCCCACTTAGAATTTTGTACCAAACCTATTGAGTAAATGTGCAATTGACCAATAGATGCTTTACTGTCTCTTGCTCCTTTGTACCAATATGACAGATGTTAGGCCCTTCCCAGCCTTTTGATTGTAAATTGTCCCATGTAAGTATTTTTTTTTTCCACAGATAACCAATTGAAAAGTTTTATTTTTAGATCTAAATCTCATTTCCAACATGTGCTCCTCCACCCACCAATAGGCTGCTACCAAATTGTTGTAGCTAAAGCATAATAGACATTTTTGGAAGATAGTAGGCCTAACTTATCACCCCTTATCCACTTTAACTCATCTGATATGTCCTGTAGCTGGACCCCCGAGCCAATTAACACCCTGCAAAATAAAACCCATTCCTTTGCAAAATCTCCAAAGAGTCTCAGTTCGTCACTTTCTTTCCACCGCGAGGAGAAAATGCTTGGTCGATCATTTCCTCTGGATTGATAAAGGAAAGTTATGTTTTAAAGAAGAGAGGAGTTCTTGACACAAAAAATAAGTATTCCCCAGGCCCAAGATCTTATCTTTACCGATTAATACAGAATTCCTAGACCCCGGGCTCCAACTCAACCAATGTGTAATTAGATGAACACATTTTAAAAGATTTTTCCAGGTCTGTGAAGCAGAAGACAATCTAAAAGAAGTCGATCTGAGCCAAGTTGCTACCGAGAAATAAGGGAAATATTTATCTTTTATGACTCTATGCCAGATACCATCCTTCATCAACACACACCACAAAGTATTTTCCACAAGACTTCTATTGAAAATATAAATGTTTTGAATCCACCAACCGCCAAATAACTTTGGTTTTGCAATTTTCTCCCATCTACAAAGATGAATATGTTGTTTTTCACTACAACCCCTCCAAAGGAAGCCGAACATTGATTGTTTAATCTTATTGAGCACAGAAACAGGACTAACAACCAAAGCTATCCAATAAACCAATTGAATTTCAAGTACATATTTTAATAGGATAAAGTGCCCACCCAGAGAAAGCCACCTATTACAACAATGTCCAATTCTTTTTTCAATTTTTGCAAGTAACCATATCCAATCTTCAGCCTTGTACCTTCCTGACTTTAGAAAGTATCCAAGATATCTAAATCCTTGGGGAGGTCAACAAAATTGTAAGGAAATACTTATTTAATTTTTTCTAAAACCTCCCCTTGAATACCAATGTAATGAAAGGTGGACTTTGTTAGATTTACCAGCAAACCTGACACTCCGTAGAAAAGTTTTACAATATTATCAATCTCCTTCCATTCCTGTAGTGAAGCCTTGGTCATAATAAGTACGTCATCCACAAATAGAAGATGGAGGATCCTTACTATTCTAGTGACCTTCACTCCCGTCAACTTTCCTTCAACCTGGTCTTTTTTTAGGAGCAGACTAAGACCTTCCATTACTAAAATAAACAACAACAAAGATAATGGGGAACCTAGTCTCAATACTTTTTCACTCTAGAAAAAAGAAGTAGTCTCCCCATTTAACAGAACTACAAATCTCGAACTGATAACACAACTTATAATCCAATTGGTGGTCAATAGACCAAAACCTATTTGAATTAAGATCAATCTTAGATAATCCCAGTTAATACAGTCATAATCCTTCTTTAGGTCGAGCTTTAAAGCTAAATCCTTCAAGTTTATCATCTTAATGCTATGCAAACATTCTTGGGCCGTACCAATAGCAACCTAAATCTGTCTTCCTTTTAGAAACCCCAATTTCTCTTCAGACAGAGTTCGAGAGAGAATAGGTTTAATCCTATATGCAATAATATTTGATATAAGCTTATAAAACAAATTACATCAATATATAGGTCTAAAGTCACCAAATGTAGTAGGTTTATTGAATTTTGGTATGAGGGCCAGAAAATTCGAATTTAAGGCTCTTACCACTTCACCTCTAGTCATAGAATCCTCAATCACCTCCAACAAATCATCCCCTACCAACTCAAAGAAATGTATGAAGAACTTGACCATCCAACCATCACGTCCCATACTTTTGTCTTTTGCAAAAACTTTGAGAACCTCCCATAATTCTTCCTTGGTACATGGTCTTTCAAGTAGAAAAGTGTCCTCCTCATTGACCAGACAAGGGAAACTTCTGGTTGATATAACCTGATCATTTATAGTTGTGTGTCCCGGCTTGTCAAAAACGATTTTGAAATTTCTAGTTTCCTCTGTTTTAAGAGCCTCTTGTCCAAAATTGACCTTCCCATTTTCATCCATAACTTCCAAATTATGTTTTTGATTCCTTCTAAAACTGGAAAATTGATGAAAAATTTTAGTGTTTTGATCTCCACTTAATCCAAATTTCTTTGCTTCGCTGTCTCCTGAGTTCCTCTTCTACCACTAGTAGTTTATTTCTCTCTTCCTCTAATGATTTTATGTGGAATTCCTCTTCAAAAATCCTCACACCCCTAGGAATCATCTGATACGAGGCCTCTATATCTTCCTCCAACTTTTCTAATTTTAAAAATTTCTGCAATCTTTGTTGTTTTTCCCATAATTTTATTCATTTTTTTAAGATTTTCAATTTCCACACTAATCTTCGTTGAACCCCAGATTCTTGCAGAAACCGCTGATCTAGCTAGACTTCATGAACTATATGAGAGAATTCATCTTCTCTTAACCACATCGAGTTTAATTTGAAGGGATAAGCTATAGAATGTAAGGTGTTTTCAAGGTGCAAGATCACCAGAGCATGATCCGATAGATATCGATAGGCCACCCAAGACCTATAACTACTAGCATTGTTTAAGAGGTCTTCAGAAAGATAATCTTGATCCAATATTTGTTTTATACACTTGGCTCCCGATCTCCCATTTTTCCAAGTTTGAACTACTTCATCCAGTACAATATCGAAAAGCCTATTTCCTTGGAATAAATCTTTAAAATAGCATGCCAAAGGATCTACATGAGAAGAGTCTCTCCAGATATCACCAACATTAACTGTAAAATTGAAATCCCCTGCTACTATCAGATTATTATGGGCTAGCATACCCAACTCGTCCACCTTGTCCCAAAAACATCTTCTGTCTAAACATGGTCCATATACATTTAAAAGAGAAAGCGTCCTTTTAATTTCATAACATGTACCTGTCATAAAAATTCTACGACAACTTAAGTAAGGATCTAGATCGAAATTATTTGGATCCCAGGTCACCAAAATTCCCCCATAATTTCCAACAGAGCTAACATGACAATATAACCAAGTAGGTCAGAAAGCATGCATAAAAGATCTAGCATTCTTTTCATCAACCAAGGTTTCTTACAGAAAAATAATACCAGGATTTGTCCTATCTAGAAGTCTATGTAGGGAATCAGATTTTAGGGCGCCCCCAACTCCTATGATATTTAAGGAGAGAAAGATCATGGATTTTTCCTCACAAGCGATTTCATGCCTCTAAGCATTCCATTATCAGAGAAATTGTTAAAAATCAATTTAGGTGAAGAAGAAACTGTTTTTGCTTTTTTGCGAGCACTCCTTGTTTTAATAGGAGAGATTTCAATACCCAAACCCCTAGACCAGGCATATTCCTTCCCAGAATCGTCCCCATCCCATTCAATAGAGATAGAATATGTGAAAGGCCCCGATCTTCCTACAATCGATCTCCCTTGATATGCCGATATAGGAATGGGAGACAACATTTCTCTGTATATTGGAACCAGTGTATCCAGAATTGCACCAAGAGACGTTTCTCCTATTTCAGGTTCCCTAAAGCCTAGAAGGATGCTACTCTCCCCCATGGGATCTCTGGACAGAGATATTTCCCCTCGAAATCCTCATTCGTAGTGGGAGTAATACCTGGTAGTGAGCAAATGTCCCCTCGAGCACACTAGTTGTAATATCCCTCGGCCGAACCCAAATGTAGATATAGTCCAAGTATATTTAAGCTAGTGAGCTATTTAGACATCATTTTGGTAATACACCTTTCATGGCATGGTGCGCGCATAAACTGCGCAGTAAAGGGATGTAATGTGCACATTTCTGAATACCGCGCACAGTAACTAAGGTGCGTGCAACCTTTAAGACAGAGAATACAACACACAGTAACTAAATGCGTGCAATATTAAGGTCAACGAACCTTTATGTATATAATATGCGTTATAGGTTAGTGATCCAGTATTATAAGCTGGAATGCTTATGTCTTGGAATTAGGCCAGCGCACCTAGATGTTAAAGCCTAGAGCACCTACTTTGTACATGACTCATGATTAATATAAAATACATCACTGCGCACAGACCGACCACGATAAAAGAGATGGGGGACTGAACTTCACCAGTTAGGGAAAGGGAGGGCCAAAAGTCAAAGGAATATTATATTAATATTTCCTAAAACATAAAGTATGGATAATTAGTTTATCCTAAGTTCTAAAGTTGGGGACAAGTGGAAAAAAGTAACTTCTGATATGACAAGTGTCAAGTTGGAGACATGCATTCATATCGTGGGGAAACTTAGCTCAAGGGTTTTTTCTTTCTTTCGGGGAGATACCTTACGGACGGGGAAAGGGGGGGACCAGTAGACTAACCATCATTTTTGGGACAAAGAGTTCATAGTGAATCCAAAACACACTCAGTTATCCAATCAATGACTCAATGACAATTTCACTCATACATTCCCTTATCCTTGAGACAACCATTTCACCTTTCCGAAGCCTGTTTCCCCATCCTTTTTGGTTGGTGTACCTGGATAGCTTGGAGCAGGATTGAAGAGGCAGGTTGTCAGGCCCGTGAGCAGTTCTCTGAGCCAGAGAATTGTTGGGGATTGATTTCCGTATGTGCTAAACTGCAACTACAATGCTTTGAGACTTCCAGTCCAGCATGTTGCTGAAGACCTGGAAGGGAAGTGGGGCAGCTGAGGGACTGTTGATAAGAAAAGGGGCACACTTCCTTGGGTGGGATAGGCATCTGGGGAATGAGAGGCTGTAGGTTGTTAGTTGAGTGAGCACCTGAGATGGAGTCTTTCATGTTGTCCATGAGCCTTAACCTAGATAGGAATCCCTTTACCCTGGGTGGAGTTCAGTCCTAGCTCGGGGGTGATTCACTGTTGAGAGTGATGAACAATGTAGTCTATGGATGGGAGGTTCGTGGACGGTCTGTAAGCTATTGATGACAACATTTCTAAGATAAGTACCAACTGTATGATATATGGATATGTTGTTTTGTTATTCACATCCCATGTTACGATTTTATCATATATGTGACTATGATTGCTTGTGTGTTTATGGGTAATTTCCTGTAAATGATGCATATCGGTAATTACTGTTATTTTAATATAAAAGTCGTATGTTACATAAAGCAATTGTTTGTTTATGTTTAGATGTAAAGCTTCCTCGAACGTGCTGTATGTATATGTTTTAGTTGCATGCATTCTAAAGAGTAAATTTAGGTGGCATTGCTTAGTTGACTACTGGGCATGCTACTGTATGTTCTGCAATATGGGAACGAAAGTGTTCCCTAGATTAGCATGGCCTGACCTAATGGTTGGGAATGTTACCGACTGGCGTCAGAGCATGAGTGGTTGATCTTGAGTGGCGTATGTTGGCCTCAGGTTGGTCGGGGGGATCGTTACAGTTTGGTATAAGAGCCTCAGTTCAACACTGAGCTTGGATGGGCCAGAAGGGTGCAATTGAAGTGAATATTCACGGAAAAGTAACTTCGAAGTGACCAGAATTAGAGTCACATAGTGTCCTTGGAAAAGGTTGGCGTACTGGCGCGCGTGGTAAGTTTGGCACCGCGCAGGAAACCATGGCATGCTAGTGTGCGTGGTAATTTGTGGCACTGCATGGAAGATTATTATGTGTAGATCCACGTGCTGAAATTAGCCTTATGCGATAAGCACACACATAGTAAGGTGCACATGGTGTGCGCAAGTATTACTTAACGTATAGGAGTTTTGTTGGTATGCGCATAAGTATGAGTATAAGTTGTTTCGTGACGGTGTATTCAATAGTGTGTGTAGTTATTTGAGCGCGAAGGAATATGTTAAACTTGACATGGTGCATGCATGGGATGAAAATGCATGTGGAATATCGGTGCACAGTATCGAAACTGCGCGCAGTGGATATTGGCGCACAATGCCGGAGTAGTGCGCGTAAGTAGTCGGTACGATGAAGAAGAAATGCATAGTAGATTTAGGTGTGCAGAGAAGCATTTACCTTATAATATTGCTATGCACGATAATATAAATGAACATGTCAAGTTAATGCGCGCAAAGTTGCTTGGAAGGCGAGGAGTTTGAGTTTAAATTGCATAATAATAAAATAAAAATAAACACATAACCTCATTGAAGCATTAATTAAAAAGAATTCTGAATTTTAATTTCTTCTAATTTAGACAGATGAAATAAATATAAGATTACAAGAAAAACTTATTATAAAAGAAAACAAGAGTCATAACATCACCAGATAGAAATTGTAATAAAATAGTCTAAAATCCGTTTCTATATTTATATAGTCATATTAATCACAAAATTGAAAAAGTGTGATGACAATAGTTAGCCTGTTGTAAAAAGGACTGTTGAAGAACAGGCCTATCATCTCTTGTACTCTTTACCTCTGCTACTGGCTGTTCAAAATTCACCGAGACATGCTTATCTTAGTTGAAGACTTACTTCAACTTAGCAATCTCCGCCTTTAAAGAAGAGTCTAACCAGACCGGTTGATTTTCTCCAACACTTTCGGCTGCTTTAACCGTAGATTCCTCCTTCTTATGCTGCTTACTCCTTTTCTTCTTAGCGTCTGGCCTGTTGATGACTAAATCCTTTATAGTAGGATTCAACCTGACTTCCAATCGCGAGTCTATAATCAGCTCTGTGTGGAACTTAGTTGCTAGAAGGTGTGCAAGGACCCTTTCCTTCTTATTCACAGGAAAGCCTAGCATGTTGCTCGAATAACCAGTCTCACTCGACTTAGTTTTGTCCATGTATCTCAGGTTGGGGATACTGAAATGTGTCTTTATAGAGAGCAAGAAGTTGAGAAGCTTGAATATTACTACGGTTATAGATACACAGATATATTCATACTTGGGGAGTGGTAATTATAGAACTCCATTTATGAAGCACAGACAGATTACGTACAAAGAGCGTTGGGTTGCCATGCTCGGCCAATCCATTTCGAATGATTATCTTTTGAGTTCGTTACATGGCAGCGTTCAGATGACATCACATGGCTACGAAGTACTAAACGAATGAAGCAGGGTGTGACTAGCCGTCGCCCACTCCACGAGTGGTGGATTTGACATGTTGAGACACATAATACTGCGTCTTGGCGAAAGTGGTTTCAACAAAACCACCTTCTTGCACAAAGCGTATCTCGGAAGGCATTGCGTGTCAACGTTCTCGAGACTTGGGTCTTATCTAGAATCGTCATGGTGATAACACCAGGAAAACGAGAGTGATAATGGTGATGTGTATGTTGAATCGAAATGGTGCATATTCTCATGAATTGTTGATTTTTTAGTCTGATTAGTTTTGATGGCTGCACCTTTTGCAGAATTAACAACAACTTGGTCAGGTTAGACCAGTCCAGAGTCTGTAGGAATGGAAGAGGCATAGGGGAATTACAGTCATCCAGATAAGAGCAGAGGGATGGATGTCCATTTGGGTATGGAAGGAATGAACTCCAATGGACATGGAGAAGAAAGGAATGAAGATATGAATATGGCTGAGACCATTAAGAATTTGCAGAAGGATGTCCAAAGCCATAAAGATGATAATGAAAGGCTTATGAAAGCCAAAGAGGAGCATGATGACTTCAACATGAAGCTATTGGAAGGTTTGAACAGAATAGAGAAGAAATTGGTTAAGGAGAGTGACTCAAGTAGATCTGAGAGTCACAAATATTCAGAGGAGAAGAGAGAAGTAAAAAGTGCTAGTAGACATCACCATCATCCCCATAGGCATTCCCATAAGAGAGCAGGAAACAACTCAAGTCTATCCCCTGTCAGAAGGTATAAGAGATATGGGGTGGATGAGATGGAAGGAGAAATGAACAAAATCAAACCTCCTACATTTGATGGTGAGCACAAGAAGGATGAAGATGCCGAAACATGGTTGCTAGGCATGAGGAAGTATTTTCAATTGCATAATTAATCTTCTCATGTTGAAGGTAGAATAGCTATCTATCAACTCAAAGTAAAAGCCTCCATGTGGTGGGATCAACTTGTGTAGGTACAACACATTGTAGAGAAAAGTGTTACTTGGAGAAAATTCAAGAAGTATTTTTAGAAGAAGTACTTGACCAAGAGATACTATGACAAGAAAATGAAAGAGTTCCTTGAACTCAATCTTGGAAGTACGACCATAGATGAATATGAGAGAAGGTTTATGGAACTGTTGAAGTATGTCTCTTTCATTAAGGATGAGACAATCAAGATTCAATGGTACTTAAGTGGATTTCCATTGTTCATCAGTGACAAAATATAGCATGATGATCCCAAGACATTAGAAGAGACCACAAGGAGAGATAAATGCTTATATGAACAGCTGAAAGCAAGACCAACTTTCCAAAAGGCTTGGGAAGACAATAAGAAATTCAAGATGGATCAGAGGAAGAAGGGAGTTAAGCCACCATTCTTCATAAATAATCCACAATGGCAACAAACGCATAAGGAAACTAGAGTGATTGACACAAGGAGTCAAGGGCCAAGACAACCACCTATGCAATGTTGGGGTTGTAAAGGAGACCATAGGTTCAGAGATTGTCCTCACAGAGGAGAAAAAGGTAGGGCTATTCATAATTTACAACGAGCTGAGACAGTAGAGGGCATGAGTAGAAATGTGCCAAGGATTTATGCAGCCCTGGACAACAAGCAAGCAGAGTATCAGTCCCACATGATTGAAGTGGAAGGTATGATCACCAACCAAACCCTCGCTATTTTAATTGATCCAGGAGCTAGCCATTGTTATATAGACCTTAAGATGGTGGAAAGTTTGCAATTGCCAAGAAGAAAGCATGGGAAATCCTAGTTGGTGCAACTGGCTACAGGAGCTAGAAGAAAAGTTAACGAGATGGTTAAGTCCTGCCTCATAGACAAAAATGGACTAAATACCAGGGTAGATTTGAACATCTTACCCTTAGGTTCCTATGACTGTTAATTGGGATGGATTGGTTGGACCCACATCATGCTCTATTGGATTGTCATAAAAAACCATTCACTTGCTTGGATGAAGAAGGGAACCAAAGGAAAGTGCAGGGAATTCCCAGGGCAGTAACCGTTAGAGAAATTTCAACATTGCAGCTAAAGAAATGTTATAGAAGAGTATGTCAAATATTTGCATCTCATATGAAGGAGACACCTAAATACAAGGTGCCAAATTTGGAGGTTTATGCTGTCCTGAAAGAGTTTGAAGATGTATTCAAGGAAGTACTAGGGACTACCCCCAAGGAGAGACATTGATTTCTCTATAGATTTGATTCCTGGAGCAGCGCCAATATGAAAGAATCCTTATAGAATGAGTACACCAGAATTGAAGGAGTTGCAATTGCAGCTTGAATAAATTCTGAAGAAGGGGTATATATGCCCAAGTGTATCACCTTGGGGTGCCCCAGTCTTGTTTTTGAAAAAGAAAGATGAAATGTTAAGATTGTGCATTGACTTCAGACAATTGAATAAAGTGACTGTTAAGAACAAATATCCTCTACCAAGGATTGATGACCTCTTTGATCAATTGAAGGATGCAAGGATATTTTCAAAGATAGATCTCAGATTAGGATACCATAAGGTAAGAATTAAAGAAGAAGATATTAGCAAGACCACCTTCAGGACAAGGTATGGTCATTATGAGTTCACAGTGGTACCATTTGGATTGTCAAATGCACCAGCTGTTTTCATGTTCTTAATGAATGGTGTTTTTCGAGAGTATTTGGACAAGTCTGTCATTGTCTTTTTGGATGACATTCTTATATAGTCCAAGTTAGAGGAAGAGAATGAACATCATTTGAGGATGGTGTTGCAAGTATTAAGGGAACATCAGTTGTATGACAAACTGATCAAGTGATCTTTTTGTCAGAAACAAATTCATTATTTGGGGCATATCATCTCAAAAGATGGGATAACAGTGGACCCTGAGAAGGTAGAAGCCATTAGAGAATGGTCAGCACCAAATAATGTGACAGAGGTCAGATCTTTCATGGGCCTTGCAGGTTACTACAAGAGATTCATTGGAGGATTCTCGAAGATAGCACACACAATCACTTCCTTGCAAAGAAAGGGTATGGAGTTTCAGTGGACTTCAGACTATGAAAGGAGTTTCCAACATTTGAAACAATTATTGACAAGTGCTCCAATACTAAGGATTGCAGACCCAAATGAAGATTTCATTGTATGCACAGATGCATGTAATGAAGGACTGGGTGGATTCCTTAATCAAAATGGATTCGTGATATGTTATGAATTAAGGAAGTTGAAGGAGCATGAAATAAACTATGCCACTCATGATTTGGAGTTGGCAGCCATAGTGCATGCCCTGAGGAAATGGAGACACTACCTCATGGGAAAAAGGTTTGAGTTAAGAACAGACCACAATGGTTTGAAATATTTCTTTGATCAGCCAAATCTAAATGCTAGGAAAAGCAGATGGTTAGAATTTCTAAGTGAATATAACTTTGATATAAAACATATCAAAGGGAAAGAAAATAAAATGGTTGATGCACTCAGTAGGAGGGTGCATGAGCTTCATGCTACAACCATCAACATGTATCAGACTAATGTTAAAAGAAAAATTTTAGAGGCTACAAATACAGACCTGCAATACAAAGAATTGATAGCAAAACTACAACAAGGTAAGACACCACAGAAGATGGATATTTATAAGTTGGGAGTAGATGGAATACTGTTGCACAAGAACATAATTTTTGAACCAAATGTCTAGGACTTGAAATGTATAATTTTGCATGAGATTCATAATGCTCCTTATGCAGGACACCCAGGATATCAAAAAACTGTAGTAGTGGTCAAGAGCCAATACTTTTGGCTAGGTATGAAGAGAGAAATTGCAGAATACATCGCTAGGTGTATGGAATGCCATAAAGTTAAAACAGAGCATAGGCACCCAACATGATTGCTGCAACCTTTGCCCATTCCTGAATGAAAGTGGGAAGTGGTGACAATGGATTTTATTATGGGATTGCCTAGAACAGGAAAGCTACATGATTTGATTATGGTAGTGGTGGACAAGCTTACAAAAGCTGCCCATTTTATTCCACTAAAAAATACTCACAAAGTAGCAGATGTTGCTGATATTTTCATGAAGGAAGTGGAACGATTGCACGAAATTCCTAAAACGATTGTGTCTGACAGAGACCCGAAATTCACCTCGAATTTCTGGAAAGGATTGTTCAAAGGATTTAGAATGAATCTGAACTTTAGTATAGCTTATCATCCTGAGACTGATGGATAGACAAAGAGGGTGAATAGAGTGATAGAAGATATGTTGAGAATGTATGTGATGGACAAACCATCGAAATGGGAAGACTACCTACACTTGGTAGAATTCGCTTACAATAATGGGTATCGGGCGTCAATGAAGATGATCCCATTTGAAGCACTTTACAACAGAAGGTGCAATACTCCAGTAAGCTGGGATAATCCAACTGATAGAACAATAGTCAGTCCAGAATTGCTCAAGTAGATGGAGGACCAAATATTAAAAATTAAGTAGAATTTGAAAGCTGCCCAAGACAAACAGAAATGTTATGCTGATAAAAATAGAATCCACAAGGAATTCAAAGTGGGTGATCATGTTTTCCTGAAAGTGAAAGCTAACAAGAGCTCCTTGAAGCTGGGAAGCTGCACCAAGTCAGTAGCCAAATTTTGTGGACCATTTGAAATCCTAGAGAGGATTGGTCCAATTTATTATATGATTGCATTGCTTGCATCTATGTCTGTTCATAATGTCTTCCATGTATCATTGCTAAATAAATATATACCCGATGCTAATCATGTTATTGATTGGAATGTTATTCAGGTGGAGCAAGAAGGCGCTTTCCAAGTGCACCCGGTGTGCATCCTGGATCGAAAAATGAAACAACTCTGGAATCAAGCAATAGGGCTTGTAAAGGTCCAATGGACCTAGTACGGACCTGAAGACGCTACTTGGGAGCATGAGGATGCAATGCAGGTAGAATACCTGCTTCTTTTTGAAGAATTTTGAGAATTTTGTTGTATATGGGTACATGATGCACTGAGGACAGTGCATAAATAAGGGGAGGGGATTGTAATATCCCTCGGTCGAACCCATATGTAAATATAATCCAAGTATATTTAAGCTAGTGAGCTATTTAGACATCATTTTTGTAATACACCTTTCATGGCATGGTGCACGCATATACTGTGAAGTAAAGGAATGTATTGTGCACATTTCTGAATACCGTATGCAGTAACTAAGGTGCACACGACCTTAAAGACAGAGAATACAACGCACAGTAAATAAGTGCGTGCAATATTAAGGTCAACGAACCTTTGTGTATATAATATGCATTATAGGTTGGTGAGTCAGTATTATAAGCCGAAATGCTTATGTCTCGGAATTAGGCCAGCACATCTAGATGTTAAAGGCTAGAGCGCCTACTTTGTACATGACTCGTGATTAATATAAAATACATCACTGCATGCAGGCCGACCACGATAAAAGAGATGGGGGACTAAACTTCACCAGTTAGGGAAAGGGAGGGCCAAAAGTCAAGGGAATATTATATTAATATTTCCTAAAACATAAAGTATGGATAATTAGTTTATCCTAAGTTCTAAAGTTGGGGACAAGTGGACAAAAGTAACTTTCGATATGACAAGTGTCAAGTTGGAGACATGAATTCATATCGTGGGAAAACTTAGCTCAAGGGGGATTTTTTTTCCGGGGAGATACCTTACGGATGGGGAAAGGGGTGACCAGTAGGCTGACCATCATTTTTGGGACAAAGAGTTTACAATGAATCCAAAACACACTCAGTTATCCAGTCAATGACTCCATGGCCATTTCACTCATACATTCCCTTATCCTTGAGACAACCATTTCACCTTTCCAAAGCCTGTTTACCCATCCTTTTTGGTTGGTGTACCTGGTTAGCTTGGAGTGGGATTGAAGAGGCGGGTTGTCAGGCCCGTGAGCAGTTCTTTGAGTGAGAGAATTGCTGGGGATTGATTTCTGTAGGTGCTAAACTACAACTACAACACTCTGAGACTTCCAGTTCGGCCTGTTGTTGAAGCCCTGTAAGAGAAGTGGGGCAGGCGAGGGATTGTTGAGAAGAGAAGGAGCACACTTCCTTGGGTGGGATAGGCATGTGGGGAATGAGAGGTTGTAGGCTGTTAGTTGAGTGAGCACCTGAGACAGAGTCTTTCCTGTTTTCCATGAGCCTTAGCTTGGATAGGAATCCCTTTACCCTAGGTGAAGTTTAGTCCCAGCTCGGGGGTGATTCACTGTTGAGAGTGATGAACAATGTAGTCTATGGATGGGAGGTTCGTGGACGGTCTGTAAGCAATTGGAGACAACCTTTCTAAGATAAGTACCAATTGTATGATATATGGATATGTTGTTTTGTTATTCGCATGCCCATGTTACGATTTTATCATATATGTGACTATGATTGCTTGTGTGTTTATGGGTAATTTCCTATAAATGATGCATATCGGTAATTACTGTTATTTTAATATAAAAGTCGTATGTTACATAAAGTAATTGTTTGTTTATGTTTAGATGTAAAGCTTCCGCAAGCGTGCTGTATGTATATGTTTTAGTTGAATGTAATCTAAAGAGTAAATTTAGGTGGTATTGCTTAGTTGACTACTGGGCATGCTACTGTATGTTCCACAGTACGGGAACGAAAGTGTTCCCTAGAGTAGCATGGCCCAACCTGATGGCTGGGAATGTTACCGACTGGCGTCAGAGCATGAGTGGTTTCTCTGGAGTGGCGTACCCCAGCTTTAGGTTAGTCTGGG
>ML793588.1:142739-160321 GCA_009831015.1 Picea engelmannii
CTTCCATAAGGATTAATATATGGTGTTACCCTACCTCAAGGGTTTTCTCTATTTCTTGTGTTCATGTTATGGTGAATGGTTTATGGTTTATTCTTGGTATTATTGAAGTATATTTGCAGATCTGGTATAGGTACTTAACATGTTTACTGGTGAAAGCCAAAGGTCAACCATCTTTCATGATTACTGTCCCAATTCCCTTCCTTGATGCATCACATTCTAGAACAAAGGTCTTGGTTAAGTTAGGTAGTGCCATGACATGAGTATTGCACTTAACTTCTTTCAAGGTTTGGAAGGTGTTGGAACAGGGGCAGACCCAGGGTTCAACGCTACAACAACGCACCAACAAAACCCTAACTACCGACCCTTTCGGTAACACCTACAAAGCAGATGAATTATCACCTGAGGTAGAGGCAGGGGTGGTTGCAGGACTTAGATGTTTGCAACCTTAGCCGGGACATAGATCTATGAATCTAACACTCAACATAGCACTCAACAGTTAACATTCATCAATATTCAATCTCATTTACAATGTAGTTAAACCCTAATTACAAAGGATTGCAGTATTCATTCAGATCTAACATCTAGCAGCACTTAGCATGACAAAATAGATCAGATCTAGCAGATTCAAGAACTAAGAACAGTTACATAAGTCAGATCTAACATCCATCCATTAAGCACTAAGCATCAACAAATCATTCATCTATATTAAAGAACTAATCACACTAACATATAAACACATCAACACATCGCACAGAGTAGAGCAACACAACATGTACGTCGTTCACCCCCACCCTGAGGCTACATCCACCAACTCTTTGTCTTCTTTATTAGCTTCTTCAATCAGTTACATGCACAAAGCCTAAAAAACCCTACTACGCAAAGGACATGGGATCTGCGCAACTCGTTAGATCCTCCTTCCCCGAGTAGATCTAAGAACACAACCTTCCACAGTCTCTTACAATGACTTGCACTCAGCTCTGCAAGTTCACATAGTATGCACCAAAGCACTTACAGCTCTTGATCAAATAGATCCAACTCTAGCACTTAGCCAACTTGCAACCGCCCCTTCTTACATTTCCTTGCCTTCTATTTATTCATTAAGAAATAGAACTAAGCATGGGTAAACCCATGGGACGAAATTCCCATACCCGTTACATAATCCCAAATCCCAAAAAAGGCCCTAAAAGGGGCCGAGATCCCGTGATCTCTGCTTTGTCTTGTGCTCCACCTTTGACATCCTGTCAAAGTCCCAAAATAGGTCAAACATGACCAAGAATCCTCAAAACTTGGTCAAGGGCCAACAAAAGGATTGGTTAGCTATTGGGGTCCAACTGAAAGCATTATTTTTAAGGAGAGCTATGAGGGGAACCAAAAGTTTTCCATAATTATGAACAAACTTGCGATAATAGCCTGTTAAACCTAGGAAACCACGCATAATTTTAAGAGTTTTAGGGAGAGGCCAATTCTACATAGCTTCAATTTTCTTAGGATCCATCCACACACCATCCTCGCCCACAATATGACCAAGATACTCTACTTCAAAGGTGCCAAAAATACATTTATAATGTTTGAGAAAGAGTTTGTGCTTGGAGAGGAGATGTAGAACTTGATCCACATGGGTGAGATGGGATTTCCAAGTTTTACTATAGATGATAATATCATCAAAGAAAACTAACACAAAGTGACGGAGGAAAGGATGAAAGACATGATTGATGAGGCTTTGAAAAGTGGAGGGTGAATTACAGAGACCAAAGGGCATGACCAAGAACTCATTATGACCATCATGAGCGTGAAATGTAGTCTTGGGAATGTCTTCCTCTTTCATATGTATATGATGGTAGCCAAAACATAGGTCAAATTTAGTAAAGTATTTTGCCCCACTTAGTTCATCGAAAATGTCATCTATGATAGGAATGAGAAATTTGTCCTTGATGGTAAGTTTGTTGAGGACATGAAAATCAATATACATGCACCAAGTACCTTCCTTCTTGAGGACCATGACTACAAGGGAAGAATAGGGACTCGTATTGGGATGGATAACACCTGCTTCTATCAACTCTTGGACAATTTTCTCAATTTCATATTTCTGAGAAAAGGTGTTGGCACAGGGGAAGACCCAGGGTTCAACGCGACAACAATGCACCAACAAAACCCTAACTACCGGCCCTTTCGACAACACCTGTGAAGCATATGAAGTCTCACCTGAGGTAGAGGTAGGGGTGGTTGCATGACTCAAGTGTCTGCAACCTTATCTGGGACACATATATGTGATTGTACTACTTAATAAATCACTTAGCACCGTCAGTTCCTCAATATACAGTCAATAAGCACTTCGCTTATAAGAAAAAAATTCACAGCATTAACACTGATCTAATGCATTTAAACACTTATCATAAGTAAATAGGTCAAATATGGTAGATCAAGCACTGAGCATATTCATGTATATCAGATCTATCATTCTACCTATCATTAGCACTAAGCATAAGAAGATCTATCTAATCATCTCAAGCACTTAGCAAAAGAAGACATAAACACATTAAGACAAGAACAAAGCAAGACAACACAATGTTTATGTGGTTCACACCTCTCCTGGGGCTACATCGACCAACTCTTCTTCTTTATTGTCTTCGGTTAATCAGTTACAAGCACAGATACTCAAAACCCTTGCTCCGCATGGGACAAAATATCTGCGCATCTCAGTAGATCCTTCTTCCTTGCGTTACAACACTAAACCTCCTATTGTATCGCATAAGGACTTTTACTCAGCTTTTCAAGTCTTACACAGAATGCACAAAGCCTTGATCATGCAGATCCAACTCTTGGCACTTAGCCTACATCACATAGATATATCATTTCCCTTCCTCCTCTATATGGCCTAGACATCTATATATACATACAAAATAGGCCTAAACATGGGTAAACCCATGGATCGACATCCCATTCCTGTTACATATTCCCAAAAAGCCAAAAAGGGGCCCAAAAGGGGGCCGAGATCCCATGATCTCTACTTCGTCTTGCGCTCCTCCTTCGACAGGCTGTCGAAATTCCAAAATAGGTCAACATGACCAAGGAATTCTGAAAACTTGGTCAAGGGCCAACAAAAGGGATGAAGATAAGGGTGAACATTAGGAGGAAGATTTCCCAGGATTAAAGGAATGAAATGGTCATGGTCTCCGTGGGAGGGAGGAAGGCCCTCAAGAGTTTGGAAAACAACGTAGTGTTTGGAAATGATAGATTGAAGGTTGGGGTGCATAGAGGGTGTCTCAAATGCTTGAATGGAAGGGAGTTGGGGAATGATGCTAGAATGACCTTTTTTGAGTAACTTTTCCATGTGGTGGGAACTGATGATCTCTGAAGAGCCTACTATAATTTCTTGGAATTTATACGGTTTCCTTTCCTGTTGGAATTGCATGGTTAAATCCTTAAATTTATGGTGATGGGCCAAGAGTGTGTAGCCATTCAATACCAAGCACAATGTCGCAACCACCCATGTAAATAGAAAACATGTGATATTTCAAGTGATATTGACTAATTTGTAGGCACACATTTTCAAAACACCCCCCACATTTCATGGAACCACAATTGGGAATCATGATTTGAAAATTGTTGTCTGCACGGATATAGAAATTGATTTCTTCGACAAGGCAACGATGAATGAATTTATGAATGCTTCCACTTTCAACTAGGATAATGAATTTCCTGTGCTTAATGTAGCCAATTGACTTGAGGGTTTAGGGAGCAGAAAAACTAGTGAGAGCATTTAGCGAAATCAATGTTTCAACTTTAGGAGGATCAAAGGGTGGCTTAAGATTTTCTACTTGGGGTAGCGCTTTTGTTAGGGACCTAACCTCCCTAACCCCTCATGTAGGTATAATAATATGTATTCCATGTAATAAATGCCAATATTAATAAGGCCTAGTAATAAGGAAGAATAAGTCAAATGTAAGAAGACCTAATAGAAGCTTGTGTTAAGTACCTGAATAGATCTGAAGATAAATTTCAAAATAAACCCAAAATATCAACAATAATATGTTGGGTTACTAAGAGGTGGGGTGAATCAGTAATAGAGAAATTTAATCCTTTTTAACCATATAAACCAAGTGTTATATCAATGTAGCATTATCATCCAATAATTGCAGAGTAAACAAGCAATGAACAAATGAACAATCATACACATACACACTACACCAATATTTTACGTGGAAACCCAAAGCGGGAGAAAACCACAAAATGCTTTTTCTTATATGTCTTGAAGAATTGCATTAATTGGAAGCACTAAATTCCTTTGTTTTCCAGATGCAACTGGAAGGAGGCTCCAACCCCCTAGTTTCTCAAGCTACAACCTGAGGGAAGCTCCAACTCCCCAATTCTATGGCTACAACCAGAAGGAGGCTTCAACCCCCTATGTTCTCTGGATACAACCGGAAGGTGGCTACAACCACCTGTCCTTGCCCTGTCCAACCACCCTGACGTATAAGTAGAATGATGGAACCACTGTCACACTATCACTTTGAGATATACTACTGTAAACATGTACCAATAAACCTGCACCAAATAACCTATACCAATAAACTAGAACCATGCATCAACCATGCATCAACCTGTAATCAACATGTACCATAAACAAGTGCATCAACCATGCACCAACCATTACCAAAAAACCTGTAATCAACCTGTACCATAAAAAAGTGCATCCAACCATGTACCAATTATGTATCAACTACTGATCAACTATGACTCATCAAGATGTACCAACATTATCAACTATACACCTCATGTATATGCCAACTCATCAACTACTTGTCTCAACCTTGTACTCAACATGTACCTCAACCAAAAACCCTCATCAATTTCATCTACAAATATGATTTGTAAATCTGTAATAGACCTAGTGTATATGATCACATACCTGTAAACCTTCCTTAACTTTAACAACAAAAGACTAGCATTTTCATCAAACTTTTCTTTAGCCTCACATGACTAGTTTTGGATTAGTCAACAACCCTAACTTGAAATAATCATAACTATGTACCTATAATGAATAAATATTTGAAAATATTACACAATGTTCTTCAATGTGTTTTATTGAATTACTCCAGGTGTCACCACTTGGAACCTTCAGAAAAGGAGTTATAGCAAAAATGACATACCTTGTTGAATTCTTGCTTATTCTAGAGAGCGAAATTGTAGAGCATGCCCCGCACGGAATGTTTGTTGTATGGATCTAAAAATTTTACAAAGAATAATAAAAAAATGTAATCTAACCAACACATTTGGTCTTACCTAATTTGGATATGTTATGAAGAAGTTATGACGTTTTAACCGAAACACCTATTTTAGACTAGTTTGACTAGTCACAAACCCTATTTTCCACGGAGTGTAACTCCAAAAATACTACGACCCACAAGTTGAAATTTGTACCACAACTACTTGGATATGTTTTCTCAATGGAATATCAATTTCATGATTTGAATAATTCTAGAAAAAATTTTATTTCAAAAATGGTGAGATGAACTGTAAAAAACATACCTTAGAAAGCATCATCAAAAGAATTTATCCCCCCTTGAATTTCGACCTTCTTTACTTCACCTTCTCTCTGAAATTTGGCTTAGATATATTTTGGTTACCTCAGTTACCTATATATATTCAATATTCTCAAGTTTTATTAAAACGAGAGAGCCTTTCCTCTTATTTATACTTTCATGTAGCTTCCTCAAGGGGTTACCTTTTAACCATCTTAACCCACTTTCCTTATTTTAGGGTTAACCAACTTCTAACCACTTGTCCAATTAGTAATTTATCCATTAAATTTATTATTTAAATAATTTATTTTGTATCCACTTTGACTTATAGTACACTCATCACTTCACTTTACCTCAAGGGGTTACCTTCTAACCATCTTAAACCACTATCCTTATTTTAGGGCTAACCCACTTTTAACCACTTGTCAACATAGTAATTTCTCCATTAACTTTAATATTTAAATAATTTCTTTTGTATTCACTTTGAATTATAGTACACTCATCACTTCAATTTATTATTTACCTTCTAAAAATCTCTTAAACCACTTTGTCTACTTTGACCTTTTGGGGCTTCTAGATGACTCATGAGGGTTCTCCAACTTCACATGGCCATAAATCTCTAACTGTGAGGAGCTCTGTGACATTCCACATACCACCGGAAATGACATGACATGTACTACCCATATAGAATATTCTTACCTTCAAATATATTAAAACTCATACCATTATATGTTAAGAACTAAATATCAATATAGCATAGAAAAACCTCAGAATAAGTACTCAATGCCTTGAAAAAGAGAGAATTCCAGATAATAAGCCTCTTCGAGGGGGCAACCTCCTTTTACCCCACATAAATGTTCAAGTAAAAGATGTTTCCAAATGAAAATGTCTCCTTGGTATATATAGGAGACTAGGAGGTATAATTACAACTAATGGAATAAAGCTGAAATAAATAAAATAACATTACTAATCTAATATGCCCCAATTAAGGGGTAGTGAGCCAATATTAGGGCTTAACATGCCCCTCCCCTTGAGACAAGTGTTGTCTACCAAGATTGAGTAACTCTGGATGCTTCTGTATAAAAGACTCATCTTCCCAAGTGGAATCTTCAGACGGTAGTTTCCTCCATTTAATGAGATACTTTGAAATGGATCTACTCCTTAGCTGGCGAATTCTTGTGTCAGTGATGGCTTCAACCTCCAATATGATTTTTCCTTCCTCGTCAAGTTCTGGCATTATAGTTTGAACTGGGATCTTGTCACCTATAACCTTCTTTAAGCATCAAACATGGAAAACTGGGTGTACTCGTGAAGATGCAGGCAACTCCAATTTGTATGTCATAGTACCAATCTTTTGCAACACCTTATAAGGGCCATAGTACTTTGGTGATAATTTATTATCCTTCTTGGCTTGCTTGAGGGACATCTTTTTGTATGGTTGTAGTCTTAAAAACACCCAATCCCCTACTTCAAAACTTCTTTCACTACAATGTTGATCTGCTTGTTGTTTCATGCAATTCTGTGCCATGGCCAGGTTGTCCTTTAAGATTTGGAGAACTTGTTGTTGATGCTCGATGTGATCTTCCACTGCTTGAGCCTTAGATTTTTCTTTTAGAGAAGAAGTTATGGAAGGAGGGTGGTATCCATAGAGTGCCACAAAGGGTGTCATTTTTGTTGCAGTAGGAAAGGAAGTGTTATACCACCATTCTGCCAAGGGTAACCATTTGAACCATTGTGTTTGTTTATCGGAGACAAAGAAATGAAGGTAGCCTTCTAGATATTTTTTTAGTACCTCAGTTTTTCCATCAGATTGAGTATGATAGGATGAGCTATGAGCCAATTGAGCACCCAAACAAGAAAATAATTCTGTCCAAAAATGTCCAATGAAGATGGGATCTTTGTCACTTACAATAATATTTGGGCTGCCATGTAGCTTTTGAACTGTCTCCATGAATGTGGTGGAAACTGTACTAGCCTTGAAGGGATGAGAGAGTACACAAAAGTGTGAGTACTTGGTCAGTCTATCAACAATCACCATGATGACACTCTTTCCTTCAGACTTCGGTAACCCTGTGATGAAATCCATGGAAACCTCCTCCCAACGCTGTCTTGGGATGGCTAATGGTTGTAAAACACCTGGGGTCTTAATTGTTTCCACCTTATTTTGTTGGCAAACCAAACATTCTACCACAAACCTTTGAACATCAGTTTTAAGGCCATCTATTGGCGACGAAAGTCACTCCTGGATTGCAGCAGGAGTAGAGCCCGACACCTATCAATTTTATGTCACGGTATTTTTAATGGGTGATCAAATGGGTAGAGACTTGGGAAGATATCACTCAAACTCAGGGACTGGGTCTGGCATGTGAGGAACAAAGAAGGTCTTGATCTAACTTCAGTCAGTGGGTTGATTTGAAAATGAGCAGGTTGAAGACTTGGTGAGAGGAGTGGACAAACTACCTCAGGCAACAGGCCTTTTAGTAAATTGTAGAAGAAAAAATCTGAATGCGAGATCCTCTAGTTCAGAGCTTCGAGAAACTGAAAGGGGGGACTTGACTGGATTCTCCAATTCCAAGTTGTTCAGTGCTAAGAAAATCACAGGGATCGATTAGAAACCATGTAACTGTTACAGTGATCAAAATCTACATCATCCTACAACAGTTACAACTCAACTGGATTCTCCAATTCCGAGCCGTTCTAATACAACGTAAACAAAGACGCGAAATAAAAATTGACATTCATCAGACAAGAAGTCTCAAGAGTCCAGACATGACCAGGAAAACAGTGCTTCATTAAATTTTACAACTGGGAGCCTTGCTCAACCATCGATAGATTACAAAATACAAAGACTGAGTCTATATACTCAGGAAAATTCACCTCACAGAGGTGTGCCCAGTCACCCAAGGCTTGGTGTCCCTTCAGCCGAATTTGGACGGATAATCCCTGTCAGACGCCACCTTAACTACGCATGGCTCCTGCAAGGGGAGTAGCTGAGCCATTAAGTGCCAAATTAGCGTGTGCATACCTCCTCTGGCTAATTGAAGACTAAGCATGGCCTCTTTGGATAAAATGGTACACAGGACCCTCTCGAACAGGCCAATGGCCAGGCTCTCCATATCTTGCACTTAATGCATGAAGAGAGGTTTCAACCACTCTTTCTTACCTTCATTTACTTCAAGCGAAAATAGGCTTGAGGTCATATCAAATGGCACCCAGAGAACATGATGAACCTTTCGGTGATTGGAACCGACGCCTTTGGCCCCCTTTGCACAACTCTTTTATTTCCCAGATGACCACGGGCTGTGACCCTGTGTTTACTCTCAAAGGAGCTTTCGGTGTTCATGAATAGGAAGGGGCTGATCCCTGTCCCTTGAAATCGCGATGAGCGAAATGCCGAGACAACTTAATCTGGCACCACGCGTCCTTCAGATGAACGACCCAGATAACATTCATTCTTATAATGGGGGCTACCCCCATTCACAGGCTTGCTTGATGTGACCTAGTGCTAGGACCGTGGGCTTGGCTCCAAAGGTGCTTTCGGCGTTTCGTTGATCGACAATTTCAGCTGTAAAGAATGGGAGGCTCCTTGTCTCCCGAAACGTCGATCCCCGAAATGCCGACTGACTGCCACCTATCTCAATTGGATCAGACGACCTAGATTTGTCTTTAACTATTGGCGCTACGCTTCATGCTAAATCCTGGACAACTCGGCAGCCTAGAAATCCCGATGACTGTCGATTCGCTTTGCAGTTGAATCTCGACGACTGACAACCAACACTTCGCCCACTCGCTTGACTTGTGATCGAAAAAGAGACTCTCCTGTTTTGCGTTGGGCACTTCCCACGTAACCTGCAGACCTGGGTGTATTTGAGCCCCAAGAAAAATAATGTCGCTAACGTTAGGCTCCATGGGGGATAGAGTTGTCCCTGTGATTCTCTAAGAACTCATTCTACAGTTTCAGTGCCTTGCTATTGGGCTATGGAGTCTTTTATTAAGCCGAAAATATACAAACAGAAAATGAATAAAGGACTAAAAGATAATATTTACAAACAAAGGAGCCGTCTAAGGCTCAAACAAAACATTTCTTTAGAAAATGCCCATTTACTGGGCTGTTGAAAACCTCTTCGCCCTCCAGATCATGCAACTGGTACGTGTTGTTTGAGAAGACATCATAGATTCTGAAGGGCCCGATCCAGAGGGAATCAAACTTGCTATGTTTTCCCTTATCCTGTTTGGGTGCATCCCACTTAAGTACCAAATCCCCGATCGCGAACTCCTTCTTCTTGACCTTCTTGTCAAAAGCTTGTTTGACCCTTTGCTGATGACTATGAGCGGTGCCCCTCACCCGTTCCCTGATCTGCTGTACTTCTACTATCTGATGAATCCTTCTGATCATATGATCCAGCTCTCCTTCATAATCTTGAAAGAACTTCACCACAGGTAAGGCGAGCTGAGTGGGAAAAACTGCCTCTTCTCCGTAAACCAACTGAAAAGGCGAGGTGCCCAAGAATTTCTTCGTTGTCACTCGATCAGTCCATAAATAAAATTTCAACTTCAACTCCCAGGCCCTTTTGTTGTCCTCCAATAGTCTTTTGATGATCCTTATTAGGCCCTTGTTGGAGGATTCTGCTAAATCGTTGCCTTGGGGATAGTAGGGGGTGGAGTGAATTAGCGACATTTGGAATCGCTCACAGAACTTAATGAGAGGCTCAGATTTGAAATAAGTGGAATTATCAGTTATGATCTTGTTGGGACAGCCAAATCTGGCTATGATATCCTCCAGGAAGCCGATGATTACTTTGTGGGATGTACTTCTGGTAGGGACAACTTCTATCCACTTGGTGAAATAATCTTTTGCAGTCAGGATCCATCTGTGCTGGCCACTTGAGGGAGGATGAATTTCCCCGATAAAGTCTAGCCCCCACTGTTGAAAAGGTGCTGAAGCTATCACAGGCTTCAGTGGTAGTGGCCCAAGCTGCTGTTTCCCTGAGAACTTTTGGCATTTGATGCAGGCTCTGATTTCTCTGCTGACATCAACGAATAAAGTGGGCCAGTAATACCCAACCCTGAGGATTTTGTGAGCTGTGGTCTTCCATAAATGATGCCCCCCACAAAGGCCTCTGTGGAAATCAAACATAACTTTCTGGGCTTCTGGCGGGTTCAGACATTTCAACAGCACTCCTAGGAGGTCTCTCCAGTATAAGACTTGCCCAATGAGGCAATATATGACTGCCTTGAGCTTCAAATCTCTTGCCTTACTTTTACACATTCCTTTCGGGGGCTTCAACTCCCGCAGGAAGTACAAAATGTCACGATACCAGACACACTCTGCCAGCAATACACCTTCCTGAGAGCGTTGACTGGGCAACTCAACTTGCTGAATTCTCGAGTAGGTATTGATGAAACTAATGCCCAAGGCTTCATAATTGGATTCAACTAGTATCTTGGCTAAACCTTGCCCCTTAACCAACTTGGTGGGCTTTATCTCCAAGTCGAATTCTAGGATTCTAGCGATCCATCTGCCTCTTCACCCATCTATATCGGGCTGTATAAGGATATCCTTCACAGAAATTGAAGGAACGTATGCGGTTACCTTTGAGTGCAGGACATAGACTCTGAAAGCCTTGGGATATTTCACTAAGGCATATGCCTGTTTCTCCGTGATTTCATACCTGATCTCTGCATCTCTTAATTCCCTGCTGAAGAAGGCAATGGGTTGTTCTCGCCCTTCCTTTTTTTTCTGCAACAAGACCGCTGCTACTGTATCAAAAGAAGCAAAAGAGAAAATTAGGAACTCTTTGGAATAGTCAGGACTGATCAGCACAGGTGCCTCAGTCAATGCCCTTTTTATTTGGATAAAAGATTCCCTGGGTTTAGTGGTCCATTTCACTTCCTTTCCTTTCCTAAGCATGGTTGTAATATGTTTCACCAACTCAGCAAAATTTGAGACAAATCTCCTCAAGACATTGATCTTTACCAAAAAGGCCTGAACTTCCTTCTTGGATCTAGGAAGAGACAGGGTTTGAATTGCCTCTACCCTGCTAGGATCAATTCTCACTCCCTCTGCTGATACTATGTGGCCTAATAACTTCCCCTCCTTCATAGAAAACAAAGATTTCTTGGGGTTTAGGGATAGGCCAAACCTTCGGCACTTCAGGAAAAATTTCCTGAAGACCGTGATGTCATCTAGGTAGATTACCACAAACTGGTCCTTCTCCCCGATGAAGGCTATGTCCATAACTCGCTGAAATGTTGCTCCCACATTCATCAATCCAAAAGGAATTTTGGCATACATGAATGTACCCCGAGGAGTGTTGAAGGTTTTTTTTTCTCTGTTCTCAGGCATGAATGATATCTGATTATACCCAGAAAAACTGTCAATCATGGATATCCTAGAGGCACCCGTTACCCTTTGCAATATGTGTTCCATGTTGGGCAGGGGATAATTATCTTTCCTTAAGCTCCTGTTCAGGTTCCTGAAATCAACACAGAGTCTGATTTCTCCACTTTTCTTCCTTACTGGGACCAAATTGGCCACCCATTTGGAATATCTCAAGGGGACAATGATTTGGGCATCTAATAATTTCTTCACTTCTTTCTCCATGACAGGTAGCAACATGGGATTTATCTGTCTCAACTTCTGTCTGAATGGTTTAGCATCTTTTTTCAATGGGATCTTGTGCTCAATGACAGATGTGTCATAAGTCTTGAGGTATTTGTACGTCCATGCAAACACATCAACAAACTGTTTTAGCAACTTAGTATATTCCATCCTCTGTTCACTGGTCAAGCTGCTCGATAATTTGATAAACCTAGGCTTCTCCTGCGTGCCAATGTTGCATTCGACTGTATCGACATCTTTATTTGAAACACCACCATTAACTACCACATCATTCTTGTCGAACAACCTTTCTAAAGGGACTAGTCCCCTTGGAATGTGATTACTAGGCAGCTGAATAATCTGGTGATTAATGATTTTATTTAAGAATATATCAGAGGGGGGGTCACCTTTGGGATCAAGATCCTGATCAATGTGAAATGCCGAAAACTCATCGATGGTCTGAAGAAAATTTTTGATTTCAAGATCGTCCTCGAATACCTCCCAATGCTTTACATTGTCTGGGATGGATGGCCTGTATCTTATTTCGACCTCACCATGAATCTTCGGTGGTAGAGGAATCCTGAACAAACTAACTGAGACTGCTAAGGAGTCATCCGAGGTATTTTCTTCCCTTGGGATAAAGGTGATGTTGAAAGCTGAGAAGAAATTATCAATTAGGTCCCACACCTCATTTCTATAACTCCAGAGCCAAGGATGCTTGGCCTAATAAATATCCCTGACCTTTTGGATTATCAATTCTGCATCTCTGAACACTGACACCTCTTTGATTCCCATTTCTTTTGTAGCCCTAATACCCAGAACAAGAGCTTCATATTCCACCATGTTGTTGGTAGTTTCAAATTCCAGCTTGTATGACAGGGATATGGTCTCTTGGCAGGGCGATATGAAAATCACCCCAACGCCTGCGCCTATACTGGAGGAAGCTTCGTCAAAGAACATCTTCCAAATAGAGGTGGTTGGAGGAGGTATATGTTGATTAATAATGGGCTACTTTTTGATCTGTAAAGGGGCCTCGGGAACTCCAACGATCTGTAACAAACTAGACCCTAGATCAGTGTCAAGTGCAAAGAGGGGATGATTAGTGGGGTTTGCTTCATCCCTGACAATATAGGCTAGCTGGGCTTCTCTGTACAACCTCTTGTGTTCCCCTCTGAAGACCAGAATGGTGGCGTATGTGAGATCCATCTGTAACGTCCCTCCAAGTCTTTTAATCCAAGACCTTGACAACAACATGCCAAACTTGGGGGGAACGTCTGCTACCACAATATCCATGACCACACTTTTCATGGGCAGCTGAAACAAAGAAACCACTAGGTCTTTGATGAATCCTAGACACTGCACTCCCCTTGAGTTGAAAGAATACAAATCATGATAATCTTTTTTCACCTCCAGTCCCAACTCTTCCATTACTACTTTGGGCATAAGGTTATGGGAAGCCCCTGAATCCATGAGGCAGTTATGCAACACTTTATCATGTATGTTCAGAAATGTGTAGAAGGGAGGGGATGAATCATCTCTATATTCTACCATGGGCCCTAGGACGACTGCTAGCTTCTCATCTTGAAGGTTTATTGAGTCAGAGGGAGGTTGGGGGGACTCAGATTGTAGAAACTTGGAGAGGGACCTTTTGAAATCTTCATTTTTAACGAGTTCAGATAGGGGTACATGAATTCTAATCTTCTGAATCTCATGCTCAAAATTGAAGGATGGGATAGGCTTAGGAGCTTCCCTTACCTCAGTGACAGGCTCTTTGGCTACTGGAGAAGCACTCTGAGTTTTCTTTTCTTTAGTAGTGACTGTTGCAGATTTAGTAGGCCTATCTGCTATGAGGGGTTGGTCTTGGCTGTCAAAGTCTCCTTCTTTCTTTCTTGACCTGAGGTTGTATCTGTTAGAGGTGTGATTGGCCTTTTCTCCCTTACCTAACTCATGGATTTGGATGTTCATTAGGGATTTTTCATATGCAGACCGAGTCAAATGGGGAAAAGGAGGAGCTTCTTCAACACAATGAATTTTGAGGTCGAACTCGTCTATCTCCTCCCCTCCCTCATGAATAACCAGGTTATTTTGGAGATGGGTTCAAATCCTTTGATCTTCTCTGTCTTTTTCCCTTTGCTCCCTTGGGAAGGCCTATGGTCCATTGTAATTAGTTCTCTTGAAATCTCTACCATCAACATTCTAGGGATTTCTGTACATGTGCTTCCCTTCTAATTCCCACCTTTCCATTCTAGCAGAAAGTGACTTTAGTACCCTAGCTGTTTCATCTGTCTGAAGGGGTAGGGGAGAGGAATTAGATGAGGAAGCTTCAGGCCTCTTCCTGGATATGTTTCTACCAGCAGTGTTCCTGAGTTGGTCAACAACCAATATATTAGATTCTACCTCCACTGCTACATCCTGCATATGGGCCAGAGTTGTGGCTCTTCTTTCCCTCAACAGGAGGAAGAAATCGGGATCAAAGGTGCTAGCATAAGTGATCTTTGCAGAGGCTTCAGAGGGTTTTATCTCAACAGGGATTTTGTTGTACATTTTGTTAAATCTCTTGGGGAAGTCAGAAACAGACTCTCCTTCTTTTCTTTTCAAAGACCCAAACTCTGTCATGTAATACATGAAGTCTTTTTTATCTCCCCACTGCCTTAAAAAGGCATTATCTAAAGCTTCGATCCCATCAATAGATCCAGGAGGCAGGGCCTTAAACCATTTTCTAGCCTTGCCTTGGAGGCTATGGACAAAAATCCTCATCCATACGTCCGCATGCATGATGTTATTATCATCTGTGAAACTGTAAAAGGATTCTAGGTGTTCTTCTACAGTTATGTCCCCCTCACCTATAAAATTGGGCAGCTGTTTAAGGTAACCATCTATTGGGAGGGCATTGGGAGGCTGTGGTAGCACGAGGGGAGCATACCTAGTGGCTATAATGGCCTCCATTCTGGTCACAGGGGGATTTTCTCCTGCCATAGGGATATTAGGTGGAGGAGAACTTGGGGGAGAAGGAGTTCGCGAAGGGGCTACTGGGAATGAGTCCCGAAGTGGAGTGGGAAACAAGAGGGGATTTAAGGAGAAGGCTAGTGAGCTTAAATCGACAGATGTTTCTCTTCGCACAGAAGCAACAATAGTAACAAGAGGTGGAGCGATAAGGCCAGGAGTGGGAAAATCTTCTGTGGTCCTGGGTCTACGCCAAGGTGCAGCTTCAGGGGAAACGGGAGTGAAAAGGATTTCTCCCTCTAATCCGAGACCAGGGTGGGAAACCTCAACAGGAACACTCCCAAAATTCAGGAAACGAGAAACTTCAGAAAGCGGTCTGCTAGGAAATCGAGGAAGAGAAAATGGAGTTCTTACAAAAGGAGATGGTGGATTACCTGGTTCGGTGGCAGAAGCTTCTCCTTCAGAGGCCTTTCCTTTCCTGAGAACCACCTCCAGATCAGTTTCTGGTGTGGCTAGAGGCATCTATGGGTGGGACCGCGTGTGTCTACCTCTGAAAGCCACAATTGACACAGCAGGTTCGCCACAGTGGATTTGTCACAATGGACTCGCTAGGTGCACAGTAGCAATCTTGAAAAGGCTCTGATACCTGATGCACCTTCAGAATCAGAAGCTCAATGTCGTTCAATCCCAGGGAATATTTTCAACTTCATCGCCAACAACAACGCCAAAAATGTTGGTGACGGAAGTCACTCCTGGATTGCAGCAGGAGCAGAGCCCGACGCCCATCAATTTTATGTCACAATAGTTTTAATGGGTGATCAAATGGGTAGAGACTCGGGAATATATCACTCAAACTCAGGGATTGGGTCCGGCATGTGAGGAACAAAGGAGGTCTTGATCTAACTTCAGTCAGTGGGTTGATTTGAAAATGAGCAGGTTGAAGACTTGGTGAGAGGAGTGGACAAACTACCTCAGGCAACAGGCCTTTTAGTAATTTGTAGAAGAAAAAATCTGAATGTGAGATCCTCTAGTTCAGAGCTTCGAGAAACTGAAAGGGGGGACTTGACTGGATTCTCCAATTCCAAGTCGTTCAGTGCTAAGAAAATCACAGGGACCAATTAGAAACCATGTAACTGTTACAGTGATCAAACTCTGCATCATCCAACAACAGTTACAACTCGACTGGATTCTCCAATTCTGAGCCGTTCTAATACAACGTAAACAAAGATGCAAAATAAAAACTGACATTCCTCAGACAAGAAGTCTCAAGAGTCCAGACATAACCAGGAAAACAATGCTTCATTAAATTTTACAATCGAGAGACTTGCTCAACCATCGATAGATTACAAAATACAAAGACTGAGTCTATATACTCAGGAAAATTCACCTCACAGAGGTGTGCCCAGTCACCCAAGGCTTGGTGTCCCTTCAGCCGAATTCAGACAGATAATCCCTGTCAGACACCACCTTAACTGTGCATGGCTCCTGCAAGGGGAGTCACTGAGCCATTAAGTGCCAAATTATCATGTGCAAACCTCCTCTGGCTAATTGAAGACTAAGCATGGCCTCTTTGGAGAAAATGGTACACAGGACCCTCTCGAGCAGACCACTGGCCAAGCTCTCCATATTTTGCACTTAATGCATGAAGAGAGGTTTCAACCACTCTTTCTTACCTTCATTTACTTCAAGTGAAAACAGGCTCGAGGTCAGATCAAATGGCAGTCGGAGAACACGATGAACCTTTCGACGATTGGACCCGATGCTTTGGCCCCCTTTGCACAACTGTTTTATTTCCCAGATGACCACGGGCTGTGACCCTGTGTTTACTCTCAAAGGAGCTTTCGACGTTCATTAATAGGAAGGGGCTGATCCCTGTCCCTTGAAATCGTGATGAGCGAAACGCCGAGATGGCTTAATTTGGCACCACGCGTCCTTCAGATGAACAGCCCAAATAACATTCGTTCTTATAATAGGGGCTACCCCCATTCACAGGCTCACTTGATGTGACCTGGTGCTAGGACCGTGGGCTTGGCTCCAAAGGTGCTTTTGATGTTTCGCTGATCGACAATTTCAGCTGTAAAGAATGGGAGGCTCCTTGTCTCCCGAAACTCTGATCCCCGAAATGCTGACTGACTACCACCTATCTCAACTGGATCGGACGACCTAGATTTGTCTTGAACTATTGGCGCTACACTTCATGCTAAATCCCAGACAACTCGGCAGCCCCGAAATCCCGATGACCGTCGATTCACTTTGCATTTGAATCTTGGCGACTGACAACCAACACTTCGCCCGCTCGCTTGACTTGTGATCGGAAAAGAGACTCTCCCATTTTGCACTAGGGTGCTTCCCACGTAACCTGCAGACCTGGGTGTATTTGAGCCCCAAGACAAATAATGTCGCTAACACCATCCCAAAAAAATCCTTCTTGACTCTATGGTAGGTTTTCAAAAATCCCGAGTGCCCTCCTACTAGAGAGGTGTGCAATTCCAATAGTACCTTTTGTTTGAGTTGGG
>ML793588.1:171629-189601 GCA_009831015.1 Picea engelmannii
ACTTAGCGAAGACAAACGTGCGAAAAGGCGCAAAGAATAAATTCATCGTTCATTTGAATTTTGCGACGAAAAATCAATGTTTGTGAAACATTGGTGTAGGCAGCTTATGAGACAATGAAAAATGTGAATTGGCTGCCAACAAGATCCCACCAGTTGGGTAACTCAAATGGAACACTATTTTTCTTTATACGGAATTACAGATGAGTTGTCCAAACTCCGGTATGGTGTTCTTCATCTAGATCAAGAACATTGGCAATGGTGGTAATGGAGAAAAAATTCTCTCCAAGGGTATATGGCTTGGACACAATTTTTTGCAGAGATTTATGAACGCTTTGACACTGACACCCACCATTTAGGTTATTTGACAAATTTGAAACAATTTGGCACAATGGAAGACTTATAACTACTTTTGAGAAATTGGATTTCTGCATGGAGGGCATGCTTGATGTTTTTTTTCTGAGAATTCTTTACTACTCTCCTCAAGGAGGAGATTTGTGCCCACGTCCTCATGGATCACCCCTAGAGTTAGGTGGAAGCTGCTAAAATATATAAGGAGGCACAACATGTTGTCTCTTCTCAAACCATAAAATCCTCCTTTATTACTCACCCTAAACTTGTCACTCCTGCTCCTCCTTCCACTCCACTAAAGATCCAGAAATTGTCTCGGATAGAAATGGTTGAACGCCAACTCAAGGGCCTTTGTTATAATTGTGATGAAAAATATTTTCCTGGGCACAAGGGTAAGGAACAAAATATTTTTATGGCCATCTCTGAGCATGTTTTTGAAGAAGAGGTCAAGGCTCTCCCTATGGCCAAGTCACCTGAACCCACTGACCTGACTCCACCCTCAGACCCCCCAGAAGTTGAACCGATCATTTCCTTGAATGCTCTCACTGGCTTCTCTGCTCCCCAAACCCTCAATCTAATTGGTTACATTAAGCATTATAAGGTTATCATCCTGGTAAACAATGGAAGCACCCATAATTTTATTCATCGTCGCATTGCCCAAGAAACTAATTTCTATATCCGAGCAGTCAACAAATTTCAAATCATGATTGCCAATGACGAGTCCATGAAATGTGGGGGTGTTGTGAAAATGTGCATCTCCAAATTGGTCAGTACCACATGAAATCTCATATGTTTTCTATCGACATGGGTGGTTGTGACACTGTGATGGATGTCAAATGGTTAAGGACTATGGGCTCCATTCTCATGGATTTTAAGGAATTAACCATGTAATCAAACTAGGAGGGCCAACAATATAAGTTCAAAGGAAACAAAACAGGTTCCCTTGAGATCATCAGTTCCCATCACATGGAAAAGCTTCTCAAAAAAGGTCATTCCAGAATTATTTCACAGCTCCATTCCATTCAAGCCACTGAGACACCCTCTGTGCATCCTGACCTCCAATCCATCCTCTCCAAACATCAAGATGATTTTTCCACTCCCCAGGGCCTTCCTCCTTCCCGTGTTGTTCATTATCATTCCATTCCCCTTGTCCCCGACAACCTTCCTCCCAATTTTTGTCCCTATCATCATCCCTTGGACCAGAAAAATGAAATTGAGAAATCAATCAAGAATTTCTCACCGCAGGCGTTATCCATCCTAGTACTAGCCCGTATTCTTTTCTTGTGGTCATGACACTTAAGAAATAAGGTTCTTGGTGCATGTGTCCTGACTTTCACCTGTCAACAAACTAACCATAAAAGACAAATTTTCCATTCCTTTCATTGATGATCTCTTGGATGAATAAGTGGTGCCCTGTTATTTACTAAACTTGATCTTGATTATGGCTATGACCACTAGATACGTATGAAAGAGGAAGACATTCCTAAGACTGCATTTCAAAGTCATGAGGGCCACTATGAGTTCTTAGTCATTCCCTTTGACTTGAGTAATTCTCCCTCCACTTTCCAAAGCCTCATGAATCATGTCTTCCGTCCTTTTATCCATAATTTTGTCTTAGTTTTCTTTGATGATATTCTCATCTATAGAAAAACTTGGACAACCCATCTTGCTCATGTGGATCAAGTTCTCCATCTACTTTCTTAGCACCAACTTTTCCTCAAACCATATAAATGTGATTTTGTAGCCTCAGAAGTCGAGTACTTGGGTCATATTGTTGGCAAAGGAGAGTGTTAGGGTGGGTCCTAATAAGATTGAAGCTATGCAGGATGGGCCTTGTCCTAAGACTCTCAAAATATTGCGCGTTTTTATGAGTTTAATATGTTAGAAAAATAGGATCACGGAGCAATAAAATAAGACAAATGTGGAAATAAAATACAGAAGATACACAATATAATAGATACACAGATATATGTGGTTCACCTTGTGTGGGCTACGTACACCAGAGAAATTTCCAGGTCATTTCTTTTTATTATCCAGCAAAATGAAGGGATACAGCCTACAACACACCTATTGTAACTTCCTCTTCTTTCTATCACAGTCTCCTCTCTTAGAATACAATAATCCCACTCATACACAGATGCAATATAATTCCCTTATAAAAGAGGGTTTCCTTATAGAAAAAAACCATAAAATAACTTCTATCATTAGAACCGTGACCTTATAATGAATGATCCATATTGACTATGAAATTACAATATTTTACAAGGAAATTTTTCCTTCGGGGGCACCCTCGCTGGCCCACGGACCCCTAAATTGAGGGGATGATCCCCCCAGAACCAGCAGGGGGGAAATCCCCCTTGCAACCCCCCCGTGTGGAGGGGTGTACCGTATTCATGGGGTATAAACACGACTGAAAAAAATGCCTATGAATCGGGAAGATAATCAGGCTCCACAACCAACAATCTCTCACTTGGAGACTGATCACAACAACTCCACTGCTACTGTACCTGCTGGACTATGATCCACCTTGGACTTGGAAAATTTCTCATCTTCACCTTCATGCTTCTAGGCCAACTGAAACTCAACAGGAACTTAGTTTATCCCTGGTTACTCTCTTTGTTAACATGTCTGCAAGATTCTGGCTAGTATGTATCTTTTCCAACTTCAAATGTCCATGTTCCAAGATGGATTGTATGAAATGGTACTTGAGTTGTATATTCTTAGTATTTGAATGGGAGGATGAGTTATTTGCAAGATGAATAACACTCTCACTGTCATAGTACAACATGTTATTCTCCTGCTTCTTTCCCAATTCCTCCATAAACCTCTGTAACCAAATCATTTCTTTACTAGCCTTTGTAGAAACAACATACTTTGCTTCTATTGTTGAAATCCCAACAACTTTTTGTAGTTTTGAAATCCAACTTACTTTTGTTCCACCTACAGTAAAGACATATCCCGTGGTTCTCCTCTTGCTATCTTTATCACCTGCCATATCTGAATCAACATATCCTTGTAGAACAATGTCTAAACCTTCAAAACATAATGCATGAGTAGGAGTACCTCTCAAACACCAGAGAATCCACTTTACTTCCTCCCAATGTTCTTTACCTGGATTGTTCATATACCCACTCAAAATTCCCATTGCATGTGCAATATCTGGTCTTGTGCAAACCATCACATACATCAAGATTCCAACTGTTGATGAATAAGGGACCCTGGACATGTATTATATCTTCTCCTGTGTCTTAGGAAAAATTTCCTTAGTTAATTTGAAATGGCCGGCCAAAGGTGTACTAACTGGTTTTGCATTCTTCATTCTAAACCTATCCAACACCTTCTCTATGTACTCATCCTGAGACAATGTCAATTTGCAATTTTTCCGTTTCTTGTTATTCTCATACCAAGGATTTTGTTTGCAGCATCCAAATCCTTCATCGCAAATGAATTAGCTAATTTCTTCTTGAACACATTTATATCCTACATATTAGACCCTACAACAAGCATGTCATTTACATACAATAGCAAGATAATATAGCTTCCATTTTCTAGCCCTTTAAAATAAACAAAATGATCAGAATGACATCTACTATAACCTTGTTCTGTCATAAACCCGTCAAACTTCAAATACCACTGCCTTGGAGCTTTCTTTAGGCCATACACTATCTTCTTCAACATGCATACCAAATTTTCCTTCTCTTTGACCTGATACTCCAGTGGCTGCTGCATATAAATATCTTCATCCAAATCCCCATGGAGATTTTTTTTTTTACATCTAACTTCTCAAGATGCAAATATTCTACTACCACAAGACTTAAAATAGTACTAATTGAAGTCATTTTAACAACATGAGAAGATATTTCATCAAAATATATACCTTTCTTTTGTGCAAACCCCTTTACAACAAGTCTAGCCTTGTAAAGATTTTTGCCTCCATCTTCTTTCTTCAACCTGTAAACCCATTTATTTTGCAATGCTCTTTTTCCACCAGGAAACTGAACCAAGTCCCAAGTTTGGTTATTTACCAAGGAATCCATTTCCTCTTTCATGCCTTGCTCCCACTTCCTTTTAGTGTCTATTTGCATTGCCTCTTCATAAATTTTTGGTTCACCAGAATCAATCAACAATAAATAGTACAATGAAGGAGAGTATCGTTCAGGGGGACTACTTAACTTGGTATATCTTCTAACAAAACTTGTAGGAGTTTAAGCTACCTATTTCTCTTATTGTTGTACATTTTAATTTTCTGGTAACTTTGGAATTTATTTTTCAGTGATCTCATCAAGCACTGTGTATTCCAATTTTTCTTTTTCCTTTTTCTTTCCCTGCAACTGATCTTTGTACATGACCTTCTCATTGAATATGACATCTCTACTCCTAATGATTTTGTGATTTTGATAATCCTTAAGAGATAACCAAAATCATTAACACCGTATCCATTAAAGGTACTCTTCTTGGATTTTTCCTCAAGCTTTGTTCTATTTTCTTTATCAATATGGACAAATGTTTCACAACCGAAAGTATTCAAAAAATAATAGTTTACCTTTTCACCTATCCATGATTCCTTTGGAATTACACTATCCAAAGAGCTTGAAGGTCCTCTATTTATTAAGTAAATAATAGTATCTACAATATCCACCCAGAATTGTAAGGGAAACCCAACATGCAATCTCATACTCCTTGCACGCTCCATGATTGTCCTGTTCATCCTTTATGACACACTGTTTTCTTGTGGTGTTCTTGGAACTGTCTTCTCTCTACTAATCCCATGGTATGAACAATAATCATTAAACATATTGCTATAATATTCACCTCCATTGTTTGATCTAAGAGACTTCAACCTTTTTCCTGTCTCATCCTCAACGAAATATTTCCATTTCTTAAAAGTATCAAAACATCAGATTTTTTCGAATGCAATAAACCCATGTTTTTCTAGTTGCATCATCAATAAAAGTACCATAATAACGAGAGACACCAAGATATTATACCTGAGATGGTCCCCATACATCTGTATGCAAAATCTCTAACCTTTCACTCTTCTTTTCTTTTCCGACTTTGAGAAATATAACTTTCTTTTGTTTTCCATAAACACAGTGCTCACAGAAATCCAAATCAATTTGTTTAATATCTGACGACAAATTTATTTTGTGAAGTATTTGCATCCTATTCTCACTCATATGTCCAATCCTATGATGCCACTATGTTGTATCCACTTCTGTAGAAGCTAAAGAGATATAAGAATCTGTATTATCGGTACATAGATACAATGTACCTACCTTCTCTCCTTTTTCTATCATCGATGATCCTTTGATGACCTTCCATGCCTTATCTGTAAATATAGATATACAACCTTCACTTTCCAACTTCCCAGTTGAAATTATATTTTTCCTTAGATTTGGAAAATGTCTTACCTCTTTCAACAACCATTGGTTTCCATTCTTTTACTTTATTTGTACCTTTCCCATTCCAACAATTTTTCATGGTGCATCATCACCCAAATGAACCTATCCAAAATGATCTTGAACATAATCTAGAAAATTTTTCCTATGGGGTGTGGCATGAAATAAAGCCCCTGAATATACTACCCAAGACTCATAAATACTATCTACAGAAGGAATCAAAGCATCTTGTAACACATCACCTGTTACATTTGCTTCTTGGTTTTTCTCTTGTTGTCCATCTCTTTGTTTCTTTGGAGCTCTACAATCTTTCTTCAAATGTCCTTTCTTCTCACAATTCCAACACTCTATGTTTCCCAATCTATATTTAGATCCTCCCTTCCTAGAATTCCCATTGTTCATTGAACCCTTTTCTCTATCCTTTTGTCTTCCCTTGTTCTCCACATTCAACACATTGCTTGATGTCTCACCTATGTTTTTTCGTCACATTTCCTCGCTAAGGATAACACCAACAACATAATCAAATTTTAGAGTGTTTGAGCCAGAGACAAAGTTACTTACAACCGTGACCAAGATATTCCATCTTTCTGGAAATGAGCACAAGATTAGAACCCTGACCTCATCATCAAATTCCACTTTTACAGAACTTAGCTAATTAGTAACCGTATTATATTCATTTAAATGATTTGCAACAGACCCACCTTTTGAGATCTTCATATTAAATAATATCGTCATTAGAAATACCTTATTGGACACCAAGGGTTTTTCATACAGTTTGGCCAATGCATCCACAATCTCTTTTGTTGTATTTTCTTTTGAAATATTGAAAGCCACCAATGCTCCCAGGCTCAGCCGTATCGTTCCTAGTGCCTTTCTGTCAAGAACCTCCCATTCTTAATTCTTCATGGTCATCAACTTCTTTTCTATTCCACCCAATGGTAGGAATAGATGCTTCTGATGTAAATAATCTTCCATCTGCATCTTCCATAACTAGTAGTTTTGGCTGTTAAATTTCTCGACCCTAAACTTTCCATCTTCCTCCATTGCTCCCACTTGAACTAGGAACCCTCTTTTCCGACGAATTACCTTTCGCTCTGATACCAGTTGTTAGAAAATCAAGATCACAGAGCAATACAATAAGACAAATGTGGAAATAAAACACAGAAGATACACAATATAGTTGAGACACAAATATAAGTGGTTCACCCAATGTGGGATACGTGCACCAGAGAAATTGCCAGGTCCTTCCTTTTTATTATCCAAGAAAATGAAGGGATACAACCTACAACACACCCGTTGTTACTTCCTTTTCTTTCTCTCACAATATCCTCTCTTAGAATACAATAATCACACACATACACAGTTGCAATACAATTCCCTTATAAAAGAGGGTTTCCTTCTAGGGAAAAAACCCTAAAATAATTTCTACCATCAAATCTGCAACCTTATAATGAATGGTCCAAATTGACTACGAAATTACAATATTTTACAAGGCAATTTTTCCTTCGGGCTTTGCCCTTGAACCTTCGTTGGCCCCTAGACCCTGTAGGGGGGAAATCCCCCCCAGTGCATGGAGAGGTGTAAAGTCTTCATGGGGTATAAAAACGATTGAAAAAAAATACCTCTGAATCAGGAAGATAATCAGGTTCCACAACCAACATAATAGGCTATTATCAGAAGTTTGTTAAGAATTATGGAAAGATTGTTGTAGCTCTCACTTCTCTCCTTAAAAATAATTATTTCACTTGGAATATAACAACTGATCATTTTTTTCCTTCATGAAGGAGTATATGTGCACCACTCATGTCCTATCCCTTCCTGAATTCACAAAGAACTTTTTCCTGGAATGTGATGCTTTCGAGAGAGTAATTTGAGCAGTCCTTCTGCAAGATGGTTGACCTTTGGCCTTTACTAACAAACAATTGTCATAGTGACATTTGGGTCAATCAATATATGAAAAGGAAATGTTGGCTATTTTGCATCCAGTGGATCTTTGGTGCCCTTATCTATTGGGGAAACACTTGCAAATTAGGACAGATCATCAAAGTCTCAAGTATTTTTTGGACCAACGTATTTCATCCCCAATGCAACAAAAATGGGTGACTAAGCTATTTGAATATGATTATGAGATCATTTACAAGAAATATAAAGACAATGTGGTTGTTGACGCTCTAAATTCAAGAAAATATGAAGATGAAGGGTCCCTTTTTTCCCTCTCCCTCATTGTACCAAATTGGCTCCAAGATGTTCACCAAGAATGGATGCAAGATCCCAAAATTTCACATATGATCCAACAATTGCAAGCCAATTCTCCAATATTCCTAGGGTACTCTTGGAACAATGATGAGCTTCACTACAAAGGCCATCTGTATTTAAGTAAATAATCACAAATTAAATCCATGACGCTTTCTGAGCTTCATGTTACACCCACAAATGGGAACTCAAGGTTTACCAAAACCTATGACGAGGTCAAAAGTTCTTTTTTCTAGGATGATATGACATAAGATGTTCAAACATTCATGGAAGAATGTGATGTCTTCCAATGCAACAAGGGAGAAACAGTCAAATCCCCTATCACAGTGCAATCACATCTGATTCCACCTTCTATTTGGAGGGATATCTCTATGGATTTCATTGTTGGCTTACCTAAATCGGGCAATAAGTCAGTCATCATGGTGGTAGTTGATCGTATTTTCAAGTATGCTCATTTATGTGCTCTTCAAAACCATTTACGACCTCCATTGTGGCTCAACATTTCATGGATCATATCTTCAATTTTCATGGCATGCCTCATTCTATTGTTTCTGACAAAGATCCCACTTTCACCAACAATTTTTGGCAATAATTGTTCAGTATACAGGGAACCCAATTTCATATTAGCATCGCCTATAATCCTCAGACTGATGGCAAAACTAAAGTTGTCAACAAGTGTTTGGAAACATATTTGTGGTGTTTTTTATCTGAGAGGAAAAATCAATGGGCTCAATGGTTACCACTAACTGAATGGTGGTACAACACCTCTTACCATACAACTACTCACATGACTCCTTTTGAAACAATATATGGAAAAAATCCACCTTCAGTTCTCTCATACATTCTCGGTGTCTCAAAGGTTCAGGCGGTTGACCAAACTCTTAAAGTTGGAGAGGCTATTCTTCGTTCCCTCAAATAGAATTTGGTAAGGGCTCATAATCACATGAAGCAACAAGCAAATCAAGGTCATTCTAAATGTCAATTTGATGAAGGGGGCCAAGTGTTTCTTCGATTGCAACCTTATAAGCATATTTCACTCAAGAATGAACACTGTCATAAACTTGTGCCTAAATTTTATGGTCCTTACAAATTTCTCAAGCGCGTGGGACTGGTCTCCTACCAGTTAGCATTTCCAATTCATTCTAAGTTGCATCCTATTTTTCATGTCTCATGCTTAAATAAGGTGATTGGAACTAAGTGCCAAACTCAAACTAGCCTCCTTGAGTTAGATGAAGAAGGATCCATCTCATTCTAGCCACAAGCATTCTTAGACCAGTGTGAGCACCGTATTTATCATTGCACCATCAAGGAAGTGTTAGTACGATGGAAATATACCACTCCAATAGATGCCACTTGGGATCGAACTACCATTCTGCAACAATTTCCTCATCTCAAGCCTCGGGGATAAGACTATTTTCAAGGGGGAGGGCATATTAGGGGCCTAACGTCCCTAACCCCTCATGTAGTTAGAATAATATATTTTCCATGTAATAAAGGCCAATATTAATAAGGCCTACTAATAATAAAGATAAGTCAAATGTAAGAAGACCTAATAGAATCTTTTGCTTCTAGAAGATGTTCCTCTAGATTGTTCTTGTGGTAGAAAGATTTAGTATAAATAAGAGTCGATGGCATGACAATTTTTATCCTAATAATTATTGTAATAGAGCGTTGTTCTGCTGGAGGTTTCCCCCTCGAAGAGGAAAGTGAACATTGTTTCCTATCAACAAAGGTATTATTTTGGTGTCGTGGTTTCATCGATTGTGTTGTTCTACGGTTATTCTCTACAATATTTATGTTTTCGGCTATTGTAATAGATCTGGTACCTTACAACTTCCTCAGGTGAAACCTCAACATCTTCATAAAAAAACTCCTCCAATATGGCCATACAATGTTTATGTTCTTTATACTATGCCTTGGAAAGTATTTATCATCACAATTATAACAAAGACCCTTGAGTTGGTTTTCAACCATTTCTACTCGTGCTATTTTTTGGACCATGAGAGGGGTGTCCTGAGGGGTAGGATTGGGGGGTTTAGTGCGTGGAATAAAAGTAGGTTTTCTTCTCTAGGAAAAGAAGACCTGATGTGCCCCCTTGAAACATTTAGTTGTTTCCAACGAAGTCTGGGGGTGGGCCATGAGGACTTGGGCTTGGATTTCATCATTGAGGCCACTTATAAAGCATTCCCAAAAGAAGGCATTTGTCATGCCCTATGTTCGGAAATCCAAGTGCTCAGAGGAAACGATAAAATCTTCCACTATTTCAGACCATTTCAACTTGGTCAAATGGCCTAAATTGTGGGTGTACGTGTCAAAGTGTTCATACAACTTGACAAAAAAATGTGTCCATGCAACATACCCTTGACGTGCATTTGTATTCAATTTCCACCATTTCCATCGTTCTGGATCCAAATAGAGAACACTGTAACAAAACTTGGTCAACTCATCAATAATTCCATGGAGGGAAAAGTAGTGTTCCATATAAGTGACCCAGGTTGTTGGATCTGAGCCATCAAATTTGTTCGCCTCAACTCTGGGAAGACAGGGGTCATGATGTAGGGAGTTGGAGTGAGAGCGACGAGGTTGGGAGGAGTCAACACCTTCGATGTGGAGGGGTGGGTCAGAGGAGGAAGGACCCTGGGATTCATCCATGAACTATTTGGGAGTGGAGTGGAGTTCGTCAATTTATATCTTGAGTTGTTCCTGGAGGTAGTCCACTTTGGCATCAATGAAAAAAAATTAAGAATTCAATTTTTGATTGATTTCTTCTTTTTCGGGATTAATTGTGGAGTGTAAGTCATTAATCTATGGCCCATATCCATGAGTATTAGTTGCAACTCACTAATAATTATCATTATTTGAATAGTCCACTTAACACTCATTGCATCGGGTGATGCTCCCAGGGGTGAAGAAATGGGATTGAAACCAGTGAAGTGAATTGCATATCATCAATCATCACTTCCAGGGCTTGCACCCGGTAACCAGGACTTCCCAGGTGGTCACCCATCCCAATATGCCTCTGGCTGAAGCGTGCTTAACTATGGAGTTTTCCCCACAATCAAGCCCACTTAGCTTGCTACCCCATTTGCAAAACCTTAGCAAGTATTGTGTCTTATGAACTATCCAGTTAGAGCTCCCTTCACTCTTATTATTTAAGCATACAGGGGCTTCCGTTGGGCAACATATTAGATATCATTTTTGGGATTAACTGCGTAGTGTAAGTCATTAATATATGACCCATATCCATGAGTATTAGTCGCAACTGACTAAAAATTCTCATGATTTGAATAGTCCACTTAACACTGATTGCATCGGGTGATGCTCATAGGGGTGAAGAAATGGGATTGAAACCAGTGAATTGAATCGCATAGCATCAATCATCACTTCCGAGGCTTGCACCTGGTAACAAGGACTTCCCAGGTGGTCACCCATCTTAAGACGCCTCTGGCTCAAGTGCGCTTAAATGTGGAGTTTTCCCCACAATCAAGCCCGCTTAGCTTGCTACCCCATTTGCAAAAGATTAGCAAATATTGTGTCTTATGAACTATCTATAAATGTGTTGAACCTGCACATAATAGATATAGCTAGAAAATACCACACACATTTGCAGAGAGAATTTGAGAAAGAAGAAGAAGGAGAGAAAGAATGAAAGAATTCTCATTAGCTGTATTCCACACTCAAAGAGTGAATAATTTACAATAGATATAGGATACATGAGTAACTAATGAGCCATAGTGGTGTTCTAGAGTGATTTGGACACACACCAATAGTTACGGGAATAAACTGCCACTTAGTCTAGTCTCTCAGGTAGTTACGGGAGTGAACTACCACCTAGCTAAGTTAACTAGTCAACTAGTCTTCAATTAACTGACTGAACAAAGAGTAGTGAGTTGGTGATGATCCCAATGTTTCATGGTGACAAAACCAATGCAACATCTAAACTCAACTCAACTCAACTCAACTAGTCAAACTGAAGTGTCAATTGAAAGAGAATATTCTCCAGGTGGAATATTCTCCCCTAAATTATAGGAGACTGGATAATGACTAATTATGACTAATAAGCAAGGAATAACCTTAGGAAAAATAAATCCTAGGTGTGTGTGAAGTAACTCCAACACCCCCCTGAACATCACTATGGTGAAAATAAAGAATGGGTCCCGGCTATGAGGCCATGTTAGGTACCCAAATACAAAAGATACACTGAACTAAATGAGGAAAGAGGGAAAAACTCATGGGAACAAACCCCCCTCTCAAATTACAATGCATAAAATAAAAAATGAAAAGGAACAAAAGGCAGTTGCTAATCAACCATGTGCTTCACTCCAAGAAGACCTCACAATTGTGCAAGTTTTTGCTCTTTGAATATTTTGTTGAAGATGTAGATGTCTGCACGGATCTGATGAAGTATATGCATCATTGATATTTCCACACATATCCACTTTCTCTTCTTGTAATGAATAATATCCAAATAAAGTTTGGATGAAATTTTGAAAACTGTGCGGCCGTTTCCGAAAAACTACTGAAATTTTGTTGATTTTAAAAAGATCATTACTTCACTTTTCGGACTCCATTTCAGATGATTTTTATTTTTGCAATTGGATATTTTCCCAAGAGGAATTCAAATATCCAATTTGTTTTTGCAAATTTTTCTCAGAAAATATCAGAATGACGTCTGATGTGCGCGGGTCCCTTTTTGACTCCTGAGATGCATGCATGGTGCATGCAAAAGTGTCTGCATGTGACTCCTGAGATGCATGCCATATATCTTCCACATGAATTTCAGAAAACAAATCTGAAATGGAGTAGACATCATCTTCAATTAATGGAATACAAATTTGTGCAGATACTTGTGTAGAAGGCTCTTCAAACTGAGATGATTTATCTTCCAGTGGATTTTCTACATTCTCTATCTTGTTAAAATTTTGCATGCAGTCTTCCTTATTCCGAAATAAAACCTCCAATCTGCTCCATAAATCATTTGGAGTGAATTCTTGGAAGTCATCATATATTTGATGGAGAATTTCAAGAGAAATAAAATAGAGGATACATCCTATGGCCATATCTTGTCTATTGAGAAAGTCATTTTTCTCATCGACAGAATTAGGCTCTACTTCCATTGCCATAGTTATCTGGTACAAGCCTTTGCATCTGAGCATAAGCAGAATTTTTGGCTTCCACTCTAAATAGGTATGAGGCGTGAGAAGTATTTATGGCGAATAATCCATCTTTTTGTTGTCTTCAATATTTAGTACCTGCAAAAATAATTTGTTGTGGATTTTTCTTAGCAGTCCGTCGGCTCTGATACCATGTAAATGTGTTGAAACTTCATAGTATAGATCTAGCTAGAAAATACCACACACATTTGCAGAGAGAATTTGAGAAAGAAGAAGAAGGAGAGAAAGAATGAAAGAATTCTCATTAGATGTATTCCACACTCAAAGAGTGAATAATTTACAATAGATATAGGATACATGAGTAACTAATGAGCCATAGTGGTGGTCTAGAGTGATCTGGAGACACACCAACATTTACGGGAGTAAACTACCACCTAGTCTAGTCTCTCAGGCAGTTACAGGAGTGAACTGCCACCTAGTTGAGTTAACTAGTCAACTTGTCTTCAGTTAACTGACTGAACAAAGAGTAGTGAGTTGGTGATGATCTCAATGTTGCATGGTGAAAAAATCAATGCAACATCTAAACTCAACTCAAATAGTTAAATTGAAGTGTCAACTGAAAGAGAATATTCTCCAGGTGGAATATTCTCCCCTAAAATATAGGAGACTGGATAATGACTAATTATGACAAATAAACAAGGAATAACCTTAGGAAAAATAAATCCTAGGTGTGTGTGAAGTAAATCCAACACTATCCAGTTAGGTCTCCCTTCACTCTTATTATTTAAGCATACAGGGGCTTCCACAATGCAACATATTAGATATCATGAGAATTATTAGTTAGTTGCGACTAATACTCATGGATATGGGTCATAGATTAATGACTTACACTATGTAGTTAATCCCAAAAATGATATATAATATGTTGTGTGGAAGCCCCTGTATGGTTTCTTCTTGTCAATTGGGAGGCATTTGGGGATGAGGGGTGGGTCCACAGAACAAAAATCAACTAAGTGATATATACCACTGTGATTAGGGGAACTAGAGGAATCCAATGGAGTAAGTGGGAAATAAGGGTGTCGGGAAAGGGATGGGTCCACAAGAATAAAAAAGGATTAAAAATTATAGGTATCATGATGATTAGGGAGAAGAGTGGAATCTAATGGAAGAGGTCTCAAATAAAGGTGCAGGTAGGACCAAGATTCCTGCAGTGTCAAAATTCCCAAATTCTTAACAAAAAAAATGTGTAGTAATTTCACAACCAGAATGTAGGAGGCAAGGTTGTGCAGCCAAAAAAATTATTTTTTGTTCCTTGTCTGGTATGTTCCCCCATGTTAGGGTTTTTAGGGTGATTTTAGAAAGGGGTTTTCCCTATGCTATATCTCTCTAATATATGTGCGGGTTCAAACAATAGTACTCAATCCAATATCTCAAGGCACCAACTAAGGAGGCTTGATCATACCCTTAATTGTACTACTCGATTACCCAAGTACTAGAGACTATATTCCCGAGTGCTATTCTCAGTGTCACTCTAGCAGTCAGGTTACCAATCATCTGATCTAAGGTTGGTTTTAGTAGACCTAGGGGACTCCCGATATACCTGATAATACATGGGAGTGATGGCCATGTACATATTATGTCTAATGCAGTACTACTTGAAGGCAACCAACAGATGTTACAGAGGTGTTGATGCTTGAATCCTTTAGGACCAAAACGACAACCTCATGAGGACATTAGTCCCCCTTCATTTTTAGAGAGGTGGTTCTCCTCTTTGACTAAAATATATATATTTGAATATTTTGGATTAGGGGGAGTGCTAGGAAAAAAACCCCAAATATTTAGTGCTTGGATTTATATGAAAATGGTTCTTCAATAACCCAATATGATCTTTGTGTGTAGCAAAAGTCTTTTAATCAGAAAAGATTGAAGGAGGGATTCAACATCAAAATTAAATTGTGATCAACATCACACACAATCTTCTTAATAATATATAAATACATCCATATCTTCTTCATAAGAGAGAATGATTTGATCATCTCAAATAATTTTAATAGAGTACTGCAATCAAGATCAAAAGAGAATTTGATAGGTCAACCTCAAATACCTCATACTTAAAACTCAAAGTTACAAGATACAGTCAAGATCGACCCCAAAACAATTATTTGTGGAGGTTTATTCATGAAATATGTTCTTCATTACAAAATATTTGACAACCATGTATGTGGTTGAAAATACTCCATGATCATATAAGAAAATATCTTAGAAGAATATAAGAAGAACACTCAACAACTCAGACTTGTGCCCAACTCTGAGATTCAAGCATAAAACTATAAGAAGTGGTGTAGAAGAATAGAAATATTGGAGAAGATGGAGATTTATTTATTTTGATCAGAAGCTTGATTGTGTATCCATGGCTATACCTTCTTCTTCCTCTGATCTTTTTCCCTGCCCTTTTGACAAAACTGATTCTTGGACCATTTGAAGAAGCCTCTCTTCTCCTTTTAAGATGAGATTTTCTATCTACTTGAGTAGTTAGGGTTTCTCCCTTCTAGAAATTCCCGTACAATTTTCTTCTTGAAAAATTCCCTTTAATTAATGTCTCATTAAGTCCTGATTAATTAACTCACATCATTAATATATGTATATTGAAAATGGGTCCCTCTCCTTTTTTAATAAAAGTTTTAATTAAACTTTTATTTTCACAATTTAATTAATTTCTCAATAAAATAGGATGGATGTAATTTAATTTTTTGGAAGTGAAAACCAAAATTTTAACCATGTAAAATTGCTATGATGTTCTCTTCATGTCTCATATTTCCAACGATATAAATTTTGTGCAAATCCATCGCCCAGATCTCAAGATATGAGCTTGTGAAGTTGAGTTGTCATGCAAGCCCATTAAAATTGCAGCTGATTGATATTTTGATTTCTGAGACAAATGTATCAACTTTCAGCACTTGAATCTTGCACCACCATATCCTTCATTGAAATACCTTTCCAACGGTATAAATTTTACATGATTCCGACACTCGGAGCTCACGTTATGGCCTCCACAAGATCAACACTCAGCCATCGTCGATCAAAATTGATGGGCAAATGTGGGCCCTTGGATGAATTTTGTGCTTCCCTTCATAAAATTTGACTTTTTGGTTTAAAATTATATCCCACATGCATTGGTATATTATATTATTCATGATATATAGTACTAATTGTTTGATAAACTTAGCAAGAAACATGAGAAGAGAAGAAATTATGGAGCTTGGAGGATTTGGCCCTTGGAAAATTGTTGAATATAATAATAATTTTGCATGCCTAGTCAACCACCAATCTTCCCAATCAACAATGATGAGTCACGAACCAAATTTTTTCACATGTCATCACTCAGTAGGCCAAGAGTATTCCATATCTCATCCAATAAAATCACACCATGTGTCACTTCTTGCATGATGCCACGTGTCTCCGTTAATCAGTGGTCATGTGGCACCATAAGTGCCATGTGTCACTTGGAGATGTTCCTCATAGAACTTAGGACAAGAGACATTTTATTAAAATAATATGGCTTGTCTCCATTAATTAGTTTCCATGTGGCCGCCAACCCGTGATAAGCCATAGTAAATAAGACGTCTGGAAAGTATATAATGGATCACATAAAATATGGAAATAAATGGAAAATAGGATAATGAAAATGGAAAAAAAAGAAAAAAAGAAATGGGAAAATAAAGGAAAAAGGGAAATGAATGTGAAAGTGGAAAGGAATAAGGAAAAATGGTTAAGTGTAGAAAATGGTAATGAAAATATGAAAGCAATGAGACAATGGGAAAAAAGAGTAAGTATAAAATATGAGAATGAGTAGAGGTGAAGGGAAAGGGGAGGAGAGAACATGTCACTTAAAACATTTTTCATATTTCTTCTTGTAATACCTCCAATGGACTTCTGGACAGAAGTATGCGTATATTGGTCATGGAGACTTGGATTTTGATTCCGCGAAATGCATGGCGAAGCTGATACTGATGACTATGCAATGAACATACAATAGTTCAAAAATATTTATCTTCCAATATTGTTTTTTTTTTATTAATCCAAGAGTGGGAAAATATAGATAACCAAATTTTGGTCAACAAGAGGTTCCAACAAGGTGAAACGTTGGTTTCTAGACAACCTCGTGAAACCATTTGTATTTCCTACATGTAGTCTTCCCCAGCGCAGGTTTACTCATTGAATGAAAGATCTATATGCTTTAAAGACGTCGACAATACATGTCTCTACCTTGAACAAAAATTCCCATAATTTCTGCAAAGGAAAATTCTATGATACCACTTGTTAGGTACCATATCTATTATATTAAATAGAAAACAAAAATAATGTATAAAATACCAATGAAACAACAAAATGTAGAGAACGACAAGACAAAAAATGATACCTTTATTGATAGAAAACGATGTTCACTTGCTTCTTCGAGGGGGAAACCTCCAACAAAGCAATGCTCTATTACAATAATTCTCAAGACAAGTATTTCTCATGCCTTCTACTCCTATTTATACTAAATATGTCTTCAAAAGAACAATCTAGAGGAAGATCTTTCTAGAAGCGGAAGCTTCTATTATGTCTTTCTACATTAGACCTGTTCACATTATTAACTAGGAATTATTTACTAATATCGACCTTTATTACATGGAAAATATATTATTCTATCTACATGAGGGGTTACTGAGGTAAGGTCCCTAACAAACAACCCCTTCTAATAAAAAAGTAAACACTAAACTATGTTTTATATTTATAGTCACATTGGGCAATAAATGTTACAGAGGGAGGTAACATGTCTCTGTGAATCACTACTACACCACATCCCAACAAAGAA
>ML793588.1:195361-215522 GCA_009831015.1 Picea engelmannii
CTTAGAGCCTTCACTTGCTTCCTCGACTCTTTCTCCACCAATGCTTTAAACTCACAGAACTTTGAGAATGTTTGATCCTTCTTCTGCATGAAGAATATCCAACATTTACAAGAAAAGTCATCAACAAAAATAACATAATACCTATGTTTTGCTGTTGAAGCAACTGAGAATGGTCCACACACGTCTGTGTGAACTCTCTCCAGGATTACTGAAGCACGGTTCTCCTTTTCATGAAAGGTGGACTTTACATACTTCCCCAGGGTGCACCCCTTGCACTGATCTGACTGTGCAAGTGTTCCCCTTGGAAGTCCAGTAGATATTTGCTGCATGATCTTCAAGGATCCATGATGAAGATGGCCTAATCTCCTATGCCATAATTCACCCTCATCCCGGCTCACCACTGTTTCTGCCTTGCCTATCATGGCACCGCAGCCATCTACCTACAACATGTAGAGATTCTTAACTCGAATCCCTATCTTCTTGACTTGACCTGTTGCTTTATGTCGTAGGTAGGCTATACCACTGCTAAAAACAACATCATAGCCTCTGTCCTCCAACATTGCGACTGAGACCAAGTTTTTCTTCAGACCTGGAACATGTATAACATTTTTCAATTGAAATGGTTTACTTGACTCCCTCTGAAAGGCAATGGTACCAATACCAGTTGCACTGTATTTTCCATCATCGCCCATCTCTATATGCATTTTGAGATCTATCTCCTCCAAGTCAATGAAAGACTCTATATCTCCCGTCATGTGGAAGGAAGCGCCACTATCCAAATACCACACTGATCTCGATGCACTTGATGACATGCATGCGATCAAAGCTAAGTCAAGCTCAAATTGTGAGACAAGAGCCTCACCAGTTGCAGCTCTAGCAACCATCTTGTTCTTCTTCTTTTGCGGACAGTTAGTAGCGACATGCCCACGTTTGTGACAGTGAAAACACTTCACTTTGGATAAATCCAACTTCTTGGCTTTAGAACCGGAATTTGATTGGAATTTATTCCCTTTCCCTTTCCTTGCCTTGGCAGTCAAAGCACAATCCTCTTCATCATCATGCTTTGATGAAGATCCATCTCTGGTGTTTCGCCTAAACTCCTCTTGCACCAGATCCGACCATAGTCGTTCCCAATCCGGTAATTTTTCCCTTCCATTTACAGATTCTTGATAACTGTGCCAACTCTTAGGAATCCCTAGGAGTGCCAAGCTCACCAAATCATCATCAACGACTGTTATTCCCACACTTCCAAGCTCATCCCGACATTGGACAAACTTTGTGAGATATTTTGGAATGGTGTCGCCTTTCTCCATCTTAATCTTCCCGAGTTTATCTTTGAGCGCCAATTTCCTGTGGTCGCTACTGTTTTGGAACAGATCTGTCAAAACCTTCCACATTTCATATGGTGTAGTTTTCCCATGGAGAGTTGAGACAATGTGGTCTTGTACTCCCTCCAACAGAATCCTCCTCGCCTTCGCCACTTTCTTTTGCCATGCATCAAGATTTGCAGTATCTGTCGCATCCGGCTTAGGAACATCTGCGTCAATGTAACCCTTCAAGCCATTGTCTTCAAGCACTACCTCCATCCTGTCCTTCCATGCAATGTAGTTAGAGCTGTCCTCGAGTGCATACTCCAACCTCAAGCCATTGAAAGACATTTCGATCTTGAATCAAGTGTCACACCAAGAAAATCTTGCAAATTTGAATGTTATCCAACCCAAAACTCAACCCCTTCACTTTCCCTTTGCCCTGGGAGGTTCGCACCCTACCTGAGAGCAACCTGAGGGGAGTTCGCACCCTGACTTTGTCTAGCCTGTGAACTTTCCTGTTCTGTTCGCACCCTGCTAGTGTATTCACCTGCGAGAATTCCTGTTCTGTTCGCACCCTGCTAGTGTATTCACCTGCGAGAATGCCAATGAAGTTCGCACCCTACCTTTGTCTAGGGTGCAAGAATTTCTGTTCTTGAAAACACTGGAAGTTTTCAGTACTAGGAGTTCGCACCCTGCTAGAGATGAGACCTGCGAGAATGCAATTATGTTCGCACCTCACTTCCGTGACTCCGTGGCCTCCGTGGCTCTGATACCATGTAGAAATTTTGATACAAATTAATGTATTCCTGTGATTCTCCTGATCTAACAAGTTTCACTATTGTTAAATATAGAATCGCTTCTACTATTACTTTTGTGGAAGCAATTTAAACCATGATCACAACTACAATGCACAAAGTGAAATATCAATAACACAGAATACAGAAGTTTTACCGGGAAAGCGTAAAGCTAAAAACCCCACTATCATATATTATGTATATCATGAATCATGAAACAATCTCGTACAAAACTCTAATCCAAGAGCTCTCAGTACAATACAATCATCTCACACTGTCATACACAAATTAGCAAATGCATGTGCCAATTCCTGTGTCCAGACAACCTGCCTCCCCTGCACAAAATCTGCAATCCAAATTCTCACATTGAATCGAATGAATACAATTGCCTCGTTTGCACATGCTCATAAGAATATCCACTGCATGTGTGAACAAATCACAACTGATATCCAAACTATCCCTTTCACCTGTTATCTCAACTGGTGTCCATTGGAATGACATGCATGTAGTTAACCGTGGCAAGTCTTCAGTTGCATGCGAGTTAACTATTTGTGAATTAATGAATAATTAATTCACTGAACTCACACTAATACAACTAAGCTTAACTCACTTACTACACTTATAATTCTGTTACAATTCCAAATCACTCAGTTATGAATGAGATAATAGATTAATATTTATTGTCTAATTTAATTAAGGGAAAACTAAATTAGACACATGTTTCTTGTTGACTTTTCAACATACAGTTGGGTTGACTTAGTTCTCTTGAAGTTGAGGTTTTGTGATGTGGCCAGCCTGTGGGATACTAGGTATGTTACAAAGTGGTATCAGAGAGTGTGTAAGGTGGTAACAAGACTCAATGGGAGATTGGTACGTTACAAATTGGTATCAAAGCATGTGTAAGGTGGTAACGGGACTCAGTGGTAGACTGAGTACATTACAAATTGGTATCATATATATTGGTTCAACACATGAGTTGTATGGACCAGAGATAGCAGGAATAAATGTGTGCATTAAGAATTAGTGTCATGTAGTGCAGAGTTTAGTTTGTGTGAAAAACCATTGGTGTGCGGTATAGAGTTGTAATGCACGCAATAGTTGTGATGCATAGTTTTGTGCACTAGAGTTGGAATGTTAAATCATCCAAGAAAATCTGAGGAAAGGATTATGAAAAAATGGTGCAAAGTTTTCATGTAGTTGTTGCATGAAACCGTCTAACAAATATTAATTTCTTTCACGTTTTGCAGAATTATCAGTGAATAGAGCAAGGCATAGTCAGTGCAAGAGTTTGAAAGCATGGATGATGCACAAAGGAATTATAGTCTTGATGACAAATTCAGGAATCTGTATGTTGGTTTGGGTGCCGACGGTACAAAATCCAAGGGGGAGCACATAAACTTGGTAGAAATGGTAAAATTATTGCAGAAAGATGTCCAGAGCTATAAGGATGATAACAAAAGGATTATGAGAGCCAAGGTGCAACAAGATGACTTCAATGTCAAATTGATGCAAAGTATGGACATAATAGAAAATAATATGGATAAGGAGACAGATTTGAGTAGATCAAGAAGTCGCATGTCTCATGATGAGAAAAGAAGAGAAGAAAGAGCTGTTGGTAAGCATTCTTTCAGAAAAACATGTAGTAGTTCAAGTCCATCTCTTGTCAAAAATCATAAGAGAAGGAATGGGGTTGATGAACTACAAGGGGAATTGAAAAATATCAAGCCTCTTACCTTTGATGGCGAGCATAAGAAGGATGAATATGCAGAGACTTGGTTGCTGGGTATGAGAAAGTACTTCGAACTGCATAACTATTCTGTGAAGGCAGAATGGATAATTGTTATTTATAAGTTAAACGGAAAAGCATCAATGTGGTGGAATCAATATGTGAGAGTGCAACACATTGATGAGAAGAAAGTGACTTAGAGGGAGTTTAAGAGGTATTTCCAAAAGAAATACTTAACCAAGAGGTACTATGACAAAAAAATGGAGTTCTTCGAACTCAAGCTCGGGAGTATGACAATAGATGAGTACAAAAGGAGATTTTAGAGATGCTAAAATATGTTCCTTTCATCAAGGATGAACAAGTGAAGATTCAAAGGTATTTGAGTGGATTTCCATCATTTATCAGTGACTAGATATAGTATGATGACCCCAAGATGTTGGAAGAAACCATAAGGTGTGCTAAGTGTCTTTTTGATCGACAAAGGGAATATCGAATTTCCAAAAGGCTTGGGAAGACAAGATGAAAAGTTCAGTGGAATAGAGGAAGAAGGAAGTTAAGCCATCATTTTTCCGAAATATTGCGCAAGGAAAGTCAAACCTTTAGGAGCCCAGAATGTCAGAAAAAGAGGGAAAAAATTCATGACAACAACCTATGCAATGTTTGGGTTGTGGAGGAAATCATATGTGCAGAGATTGCCCTCAAAGAGGTGATAAATCAAGGACTTTGCATAATGTACAACAAGATACAACAATTGAATACATGGGTAGAAATGTTCCAAGGATTTACACAACGTTGGATAACAAGTAGGATGAGTTTTAGTCACACATGATTGAAGTGGAAGGTAAGATTAATGACCAACCCATTTCTATTTTAATAGATTCAAGAGCTAGTCATAGTTATCTAGATCCTAAGATGGTGGAAAGATTCCATTTGTTGAGAATCAATCTAGGAAAATCTTAGTTGGTACGGTTAGCTACAGGAGAAAAAATGAAGATTAGTGAGGTGGTTAATGCATGTCCAATGGATATGAATGGACTGCACACAAATGGTGATTTAAATATCATACATTTGGTTTCGTATGATTTCCTGATTGGTATGGATTGGTTGGAGGAGCACCATGTTGTCCTGGATTGTTATAATAAGGAATTTACTTGTCTAGATGAGCCTGGAAATTTGATTTATGTTCAAGGAGTTTCAAAAATTGTGACTATCAGACAAGTTTTAACATTGCAATTGAAGAAACACTATAGGAAAGGATTTCAAGTATTCACAACGCACATGGAAGAGACATCTAAGTATAAAGTGCCAAGTGTGGAAGATTGTGCAGTGATGAAAGAGTTTGAGGATGTCTTTAAAGAGATATCATGATTGCCTCCGAAAAGAGATATTAACTTCTATATTAATTTGATGCCAGGAGAAACACCTGTATCCAGGACTCCTTATAGGATAAGTATGCTAGAGTTGAAGGAGTTGTAGATACAAATCGAAGAACTTATGAAAAAGGGGTATATATTCCCAAGTGTGTCACCTTGGGGTGAACCAATTTTATTCATGAAGAAGGATGGTAAAATGAGACTTTGTATCGACTTTAGGAAATGGGACAAGGTAACAGTGAATAACAAGTATCCTTTTCCAAGGATATATGACATGTTTGATCAACTGAGAGGCACGTGGATATTTTCCAAGATAGATCTCAGATATGGATATCACCAAGTGAGAATAAAAGAGAAATACACAATAAGACGACCTTCAGAATAACGTATGGTCACTATGAGTTCACAGTGGTGCCATTTGGATTTTCAAATGCACAAGTTATATTCATGTGTTCGATGAATGGAGTTTTCATAGATTATTTAGATAATTTTGACATTGTGTTTTTGGATGACATTCTCATTTACTCAAAGTCTGAGGAACAACATGAGAAAAATTTGAGGACGGTGTTGCAAGTGTTGAGGGAGAACCAACTTTATGAAAAGTTGAGCAAGTGTTCATTTTATCAGCGACAAGTTCACTACTTGGGTCATATTATTTCAGAAAAAGGAATAATTGTGGACCCAATGAAGATAAAATCCATTGAGTAATGGATGACACCAAGAAATATCGCAGAAGTAAGATCCTTTATGGGATTGACAAGGTACTACAAAAGGTTTATTGAAGGATTTTCATAGATTGCGCATTTGATTACATCTTTGCAAAAGAAAGGTGTGTGGTTGAGTGGACTCTAGACTATGCAAGGAGTTTTCAACACTTGAAGAGTTTGTTGAAAAGTGCGATGATTTTGAGGATTTTTTTATCCTGATGTAGACTTCGTGGCATGCACGGATGCATGCAAGGAAGGGCTAGGTGGAGTCCTGAGTCAGAATGGGCATATGGTATGCTACGAGTCTTAGAAGTAGAAAGAGCATGAAAGATTCTATGCTACGCATGGTTTGGAATTGGAATCCATAGTGCATGATTTGAAGATGTCACGGCATTATCTCATGGGTAAGATATTCAAGATGAGAATAAACCATTGTGGTATGAAGTATTTTTTTTGGACAACCAAGTTTCAATTCCAAAAAAAGTAGGTGGTTAGAGTTCCTCGGTGAATATGAATTTGACATAAATCATATCAGGGGAAAAGAGAACAAGGTGGTTGATGCACTCAACAGGAGGATGCATGAAATGCATGCTACAACCATTAGCATGTACAAAAAAAAATATTGTGACGGAATTTTGGAAGTTTTCAAATCAGATATGTGCTATATGGATATAAGTGAGACCTTACAACTAGGTATGGCGTAGCAGAAGTTGGAAAGCTATGAGCTAAGAGAGGATGAGATCCTCATGTATAGACGCAGAGTCTATGTACCGAATGATTAAGAGTTTAAATGCCTAATATTGTTAGAGATGCATAAGTTTCCTTATGTTGGACATCTAGGTTACCAAAAGACCATTGTTGCAGTCAAGAAGCAATACTTTTTGACCAGGTATGAAAAAGGAAGTTGAAAATTTTATTGCGATATGTATCGAATTTCAGAAGGACAAGGCTAAGCACAGACATCAAGCGGGTTTGTTGCAGCCCTTTCCCATTCTTGAGTGGAAGTGGGAAGTGGTGACCATGGAATTTATAAATAAGTTTGCTAGGAATTTTAAGCACCATGATTCTATTATGGTGGTGGTGGACAAGCTTACCAAAGTTCCCCATTCTGTTTCACTGAAGTCAAATTACAAGGAAGCTGGCATTGTTGATATTTAAATGCACGAAGTTTCCAAGATGCATGGTGTACCTAAGAAAATTGTGTCTGACAGAGATCCCAAGTTCGCTTTGAAATTTTGGAAAGGATTATTTGAAGGATTTGGAACACGTCTGAATTTTAGCACAACATATCACCCTTAGACAGATGGTCAGGAAAAGAGGGTAAATTGGGTGATTGAAGACATGCTGAGAATGTATGTGATGGATAATCCATCAAAGTGGGAAGACTACTTGCATTTGGTAGAGTTTTCTTACAATAATGGGTATCAAGCATTTTAAAGATGAGCCCATTTGAATCACTTTATGGTAGAAAATGCAACACACCTGTGAGTTGGGATAACCCAGCAGACCAAGCAGTAGTTGGGAAAGATCTCCTCCAAGAAATGGAGGAGAAGATTGTAAAGATAAGGAATAATTTAAAGGATGCCAAAGACAGGAAAAAAATATGCACAGATAGAGGTAGAAACCATATAGAATTTGGAGTGGGTGATCATGCATTTATGAAAGTAAAGGCCATGCCCAATTCCCTTAAGTTAGGAAAGTGTTCTAAGTTAGTAGCATGTTATTGTGGGCCATTTGAAAGCCTTGAAATGATCGATCTTGTTGCTTATATGCTTGCATTTCATGTTCCCTTATGCATTCATAGTTTTTTCCACGTGTCATTTCTTAATAAGTATGTACCTGATGCTAATCATGTCATTGACTAGAACGTGATTCAGGTGGAGCCAGAAGGACGATTTCAAGTGAGATCGGTTTGCATATTGGATCAGAAAGTCAAGGAGCTCCGGAATCAAACCATGGATATGGTAAAGGTCTAATGGACCTGGTACAGTCTTGAGGATGCAACCTAGAAGCACAAGGATGCTATGCAAGCAGAGTGTCCTCATATTTTTGAATATTGTTGAAATTTTGTATGTATATGTGTATATGATGCACTAAAGAAAATGCATAAATAAGGGGGAGGGGATTGTAGTGTCCTTGATCCAAAACCCTTTGTAATTGTACATATAGACTGGTGAGACAAGGACACCTGGTTTTGGTGTTGCACACATCAGAGTAGTGCGCAGAGAAGTGTTAAAAAAGACAGGGTGCACACATTCGCACTTGGGTTAGTGCATGGTAATGAACTGGAAAGTGTGCAATACTGAGTTATATATATATATATATATATATATATATATATATATATATGAAGGTTTGTGTTTTGAAGCCGAAGAGCCTCTTCGATTATGAGGCTAGTCAACCTGGACACTGATAGGCCAGTGTGCCTATCCATGTAAATTTAATCATGTATATTAATATTATATTGCATCATTGCGCACTCACTGAATCATATGAAAAGAGATGGGGGGATGAGTCCACAGGAAAAGGGAAAAAAGGGGGGTGAGTCGTAAGTCATGGAGAATATTTTAATAATATTTCCAGAAAAGTGTAATGTGAGATATATTGTTTTTATCCTAAGTTCCCGAGGGTAGGGAATGAGTCACCAGGTGGCTTAAATCTACTTTTGAAGGTAACAAGTGTCAAGTGGAAGGCATGCAATATATATTGCTGACCTTAGTGTATTTTGGGAACTATCACGATTATTATTCTGCATGGGATTATCAACTATGGGAAGGGAATTGATTTTTTAGGCTCTCGTGAGTAGAAGGGGGTCAAAATGTATGGAAAATATGATTATTACCTTATCTGGAGCGAGAATCTTGTAAGGACTTGTTGGGATGTGTCCAGAGATTCATTGTCGAAGAGTTGGGTGAGATACCATGAGAAATATCTTTGGGTGAGAGATTGGTTTTTGTGGAGTGGTTGTCAGACTCATGGGAATACACTCCAGGCAAGGGATTTGCTGAGAGTTGCTAGCTGGTGCACTGAGCATTAGTTGCAGGGATCAAAGACTTCCCATCCGGCTTGTTGTTAGTAACCCTAGGAAGGGAAGTGGGGTAGTTGAAGGATTGTTGAGAAGAGAAGGGGAACACTTCCTTGGGTGTGACATGTGTGTGGGGAGTGAGGGATCATGGGCTAGTTGCAACAGTGGGAACTTAGGACTAGGAAATTTTGTGGAGTTTAGAACATAGTTTGTCTCTAGGAACCCCTTATCCCTAGTGGAGTTGAGACCCAACTCAGGGGTGACATGTTGTTGAAAGATTATGAGTAACAACATCTATGGCTAGGAGGAATGTCTAAGTCAAGGTCACAGTTGGTGACTCTCATAAAATATAAGTGTTCTTTATATGCTTGTCTTTTTTACTGCGTGCATTTTTTTCTATGTTTGACATGGGATAAATTATTGTATGTGTTGCATATAATTATTTGTTGTTATTTTTTTAATTGTTGCATGCTCCTGTAAGTATGGTGTTCTAGCCTCTAATTGTAGTTGTGCATGAGTATGTTAGTTGATGGTAACCTTTCCTGTTAAGTTTGACCTTGTGATTTTGGTTATGAGTCATCAAGAAGAGGATTGAGTGGTCGTGTGTGCAATATTTTGGTTTGTGTGATTCAAAATGATGGAACTTGTGTGTGAGGATAAGGAATTAGACCCTGTTCAAAGTAATATCAGAAGTGATGCATGACATCTAGGTGGTTTTGTGCAGAATTGTACTATGTGGTCAATATGTTGGTGCGTGAAATTGTTTGATTTGATTCTGTTGCTTAAGGTTGTATGGAAATGGGATTGCTTCTTCCGTTGTAACAAGTTTTATAGCGCGACTCAAGCTTGGGTTGAGAACGTTACTTCTAGTTAACTACACAGAATTATGTTAGAGTAGAAAGTACGCAGTGAAACATCAGTGTAACATTGCTCAATAGTATGTTGGGAATGTTATAGTTGGGTTGACTTAGTGCTCCTGAAGTTGGGGTTATGTGACGTGGCCAACCTGTGGGAGACTAGGTACGTTACAAAGTGGTATCAAAGAGTGTGTAATGTGGTAATGGGACTTAGTGGGAGACTCAATACATTACAAATTGGTATTAGAGAACATGTAAGGTGGTAATGGGACTCAGTGGGAGATTGGGTACGTTACAAAATCTGATAAATAAAACTGAAATCTACACCATGAAGGTTAAATTCCTTTAGATTCCAAAATATTTAGTTACTTATTTTATGCTTATGCATGGAATAGATAAAATGTGGAAAATAGAGAACAATAAAGTACAATCACACACCATCCACAAGATAACACAAATATTTTCTTTGGTAAACCCTTATGGGAGAAAACCCATCTAGAAGGTGAGGTTGATCTACTCTCTTTTCTCTAGTATAGAAATAATACAAGTATGGAGTTACCTAAGACCTATGGCTTGTTAGGCTACCACAAAACATTAACCCCCTATGTTATGCTCTCTAATTTCCCACTCCCAATTGTTCTTCTCTACCATGGAACAAAATACAATAACACAGAATGGAACCCCTTGTCCTCCTAGTGGCCCGGTATTTAACATATTTCAATAGCCATCTAGGGGTAGGTTTTTTACTTCCTCAACCCTCAATTGTATAGGGTTTTGAACCTTCTAGAATATTCTTGAAATTCCTCACGTGGCTAGCCCCATATGCATGAGTAATGAGGGATGTTGTGGCATCTTCTCGTACCATGGTGGTCAACACTATAGGTGAACTTGCGAGAGGCATAATTTTTGCATACAGACTCCGATTGACGCATAGTCTGCACTGTTGGAAAGGTCTCAGAGTCTAGAACATTGTCAAGGGGTGGTGAAATTTTTAGACGCTAGAAACCAAAAAATGTTGTTTAATGCCTCAAAATGACTCTGGAAGGTTCTAGACCCCAATTTTCCAAACTAGGACCTACCACTAAAATGACCTTGCATGTTAATTCCTCCAATTTTTTCCATTTTGAAAGCATTAAGATATATGGCAAATAATATAATGATGCAATTTGGACCATCCAAAGTTCTTTCATGTTTGGAATGTCCTAGATATAATGCCTAATCCCATGTATCATATCAATCACAAGATGTAACATAAAAATTAAGATTTTATCTTTTGGCAATGTTTATCGACACCATCAAGCAGTCAAAACATTTTATAGGAAGTATCTATAAATTTACTTGTGACTTGTACATTTAGATAGAAATTAAAAAACATATACATATGTCCATCTAGGATACATGCTCCACTATATTGAAATCTAGATAAATCCTATTGTTGTTTGGGATCTAGAGAAGCCTCATTGGCTTGGCCAAATGTATTTTCACCACTGTATGTGAAATAAAGAAATCCAAGTAGTTATGATTTTATCATTTGCAAATGTTTATCTACACCATCAAGTTGTCAAAACATTTTATAGGAAGTAGCTAGAAAGTTACTTGTGACCAATACATATAAATAGAAATTCAAAAACATCTACATATGTCCATCTAGGCTACATTAATCATTATATTGAAATATGGATAAATCCTATTGTTGTTTAGGCTCCAAAAAAGCTCGTTGGCTTGGCCAAATGTATTTTCACCATTGTATGTGAAATAATGAAATCCATCTCCATCCTTGTGCTCCTCATACATAGATGACATGAGAGCTATAGTATGGAAATAAGAACATCATAACCATGAGAAAATAACAAGCTCATTCAAAGATAAAACTCAGATACCAAACTCCCTATGTGCACTACCTCAATATATGGAAAGAGAATCCAAGAAAATCTAGGGTCAAATGAAAATGCCTTTTATATGTAAAATGGAAAGTATAACAAGACAATTTATATTCAAATTGAGTGTCACATTAAATCAATTTGATTGAACTTACCAATTGATGGCAACACATTGTTCACAAATATAAATATTTCTTTCTCTACTCTCAACTTTATTCTCTTGTGAATCATGTATACAAATTTCCCCACGGTAAGATATGTTAGCACCAAATATCTAAGAATCCAAAATTATATATCACTAAACATTACTTTAAATAAACTAAAAAAGTAGTGCCAGACTACATATTAAATCAATTTGAATGAACTTACCAGTTGTTCACCAATATACATATTGCTTTCTCAGCACTCAACTTTATTCTCTTGCGAATCACGTATACAAATTGCCCCACGATAAGATATGCTAGCACCAAATATCTGAGAATCCAAAATCATGTCATTAAACATTACTTTAAAGAAACTAAAAAATAATGTCAAACCCAACACAAATATTAGGAAATGGTGTTTCATAAAATTTAGGCAAATTTAAAGAATACTTGAGTGTGAAAATGTTTGAGTGAAAAGATCCTTATAATGTTATAATTGCAAATGCATTCACCACACCACTCTGGATGGTTGATGTTTGGAATCAAAGAGGAGAAAATTTAAATTTTAAAATAATTATTTAATTAAATTAACTTTGTAGCCCTTTGCAGAGAGAAGCAGAATAAAGCACTGAAGTACTCCCATGCCCTTTTCAATCTTGACACAGATTTAGCTGCTTGACGTAAGCTGGGGCAGGCACTGGATTTCATGCTACGTCCTGTGGATAGCTGACTATTTATTTTATTCCCCCTTGATAGTAGGAAAGCCTTTAAAGAGGAGTTTTTCCATTTAAATCTCTTGATAAACACTAGTGAGAGTGTAAGCAACAAAATTCATAAGATCAAATATATAATTTCAATATTTTATTGGATATTTTGGGGTTTTATATGGACCATATAAATAAATAATAATGTGAAAGTGGGGTGAATGCATTACACCATACAACCAATGGTGCATGCATTATAGTATATATTTTGTATGTTATTACTTAGTTGAAATTCCAACTCTTTCTATATGGATCTTGTTGAGGAATTTCCCATGGAAAAGGATTTAGTGGCGATATCAAATATGTTAGGTAAATAATCTTGTGCATTTCACCAATATGTCTAAAGAGTGGGAAGAGCATACCTTAGAGCTAAGCACTTTTCTCAAATATGTTGGTAATAAATCTTGTGCACTCCACCAATATTCCAAAATAGTGGTAAGAGCATACCTTAAAGTCATACACTTCTCTTTCTCTTACCTTAATGCATACTTTGGGGATTCCTTCATTGCCTGTTGATTCAAAACTTGAGATTGGTTCTTCTCTTGCAAAATGTTGTGTGTAATTTGTTGTTACTTACTCTTAACTCATCACTATAGTTGACGTGGCCCATTGGTTTGAATGAGTGCATTAGGGTGAACATAATCTTGAGTTTCCAACAAAATGGTTGTAGTCTAGCATCAACATATCAATATCTAAGAATGGGGAATGTCTCAACTAAGGCTCAACTAAGGCACATTACCAAGACTTAAGATTATGGGTGAATGATAAAATATGATAGGTAAAAACCATAACTAGAATCATATTCGATTGATAAAACATCCAAAATGTCTATTAACTGTGAGACCCACTTTTGTCTTGTGAGTTATACTACATCCTAAACACAACCATTCATAACAACATATAAAAAGATGATGAAACATAATAATGTAGAACTATAAAGAACACATCATTTGATCCAAACTGGATCCTGAAATGATCAAAAATCAAAGTTCTCAAATTCTCAAGAAAACGAGATTATCACGAAGTGCTCTTCGCAAGATTTATGGCAGCGCAAACGGATTGAAAAATGAACATCGTATGAGAAATTTATGGTAGTTGGAAAATTTGGTCTTCTCGAGCAAAAGTCAAAGGGTCAAAGGGACACATGGCATACTCAACATGTGACACTTGGCAGCTTCTGTGCTCGACAAGTGGCAACTCCTGCAACTGACACATGGCATTTCAAATCTCGACATTCGACAATTTTTTATGTTGACAAGTGGAAAGGGGTGATTGGTCCACATGGTATGGTTTTGGCCAACCATGGGCTGACGGGTGGCCCAACCACAAGGTGCCATGTGTCACCTTGATGGGCCCTAAAAGGGCCGAATGGAAAATTTAATCCGACTCCATGGGATTCGAACCTATGACCTATCAACATAACAAAGTCCTAGCACTAATGCACTAGCCACAAAGACAAGAACCAAACTTTAGAAATACATCCACTTTTTAAAAATCTAACTTAAGCACCTTTTCATGGTTAAGGGAGACGCTAGGCCATATGACAGGGTCTGTGAGCAGGGGTGCGCCTGGGCATAGGGCCCTAAAGTGCCTAGATCCAGTCCATGTGACTCCCATATGACCAGAGAAAGGGGCGCACACCCTATTCTTGGGGGCTTAACCAAATTTTTAGCCAAAAGTGGGTTTTGACCTTATTTTAGTGGATTTTTAGCTGATTTTTAGTGATTTTTGAGGATGTTTGGCCCTCTAAAGGGATCTGAGCCCAATCTGAGGCCATAAAGTTGGAGGGAAGTTGGATTTCGACCCTCAACTCATTTTATGTTTAAACACAATCATTTGGAGGCCAAAAGGAGGAGTTTTTATGCATGTTTGAAGATGGGAATGCTTGTAAAGGAGTGATCTTTATGCCATTTCTTGTAATGTAAGAGGCCTTTTGAGCCTAATTGTGAGAGTATTATTGGGATTATTTTTTAATAAGTTCCTGAAGAGCATCTGAAACATCTTGGTAAGCCTTTTTTCAGCAGTTTGTAAATCTTTCATTCATGTAATTGAGCATTAGAAAGAGGAATAATGTGGTCATCCACTAGAAGCGAGACTTGGAGACATAGCCAACACTTAGTGAACTTCGTTATCAAGTTCTTGGCATTATGGTTTGTTGTTTATTATGTGAATTTGTTGTTATTTGTGTGTTCAAATGGCTGCACAATTCTTTCATTTAATCTCCCTCTTCTCTTTAATTTTTGAATGGTAAATCAACTCATGCAAAATGCCTAACCAAGTCATTAAAATATCATTTTTGGATCAAGTGGTATCAGAGTAGGTTAACAGTTGGTTGTTTGAGTGTGCAATTTTACTAGGGAAAAGCTAAGTCATGGTGAAGGATAGCTTGTAGAAGGATATCCTGAGATTGGATCAAGAAAGAGTACATCTCAAAGTGAGAATATGGCATCGGAAGAAGGACTTTCTCAAAATGAAAGAGAGTTTCAAAAAACTTTATTTTCCATGTCGAAGATGGTAAAAGTATTGTATGATGATTACTTGGAATGGAAGAGACCGATTCAAGGGGAATATTCAAAGAAAGACAAAAGTGAAGAAGGAGAGGACCCTCCAAAATCTCCTCCTTCACCTCCTTCATCTCCATCTTCTTCTTCTTCTTCTTCAAGTACAAGTTCGAATACTACTTTTGCAAGAAATAATTCTCATAAAGATAAGCATGATATGCCATTACTTAAAATTGATGTAAAATTTGTTTTTCCTATGTATGATGGTGAAGTTAATGATGAGAAACTTGATAATTGGGTTTGACAGATGGAGGTATATTGTAATGTGTAGAAAATCAAACATGAGGCAACCGAAATCAGATTGGCATCGCTTTGTCTTGAAGGCACAAATTTCATCTGGTGGAAAAGTAAGATGCAACATGGAACTCAGAAAGTTGGTAATATTTTTCCATCATGGCCGCACGATTTTATTTCCACACTTAGAAAACATTTTTATCCATTGGGATATAAGGAAAAGGCTTTAATTGAATGGAAAAGTCTTAAGTTAAGAAAAGGACAATCAATGCAGGAATATACATATGAATTTCATAAGATGGCTTCGATGTTAGATGTTCCATTAACTACACAAGAAGCTCTTATGAAGTATATAGGAGGTTTGCCTACTTATATTCGTAATACTGTATTTATGTTTGGACCTAATAATCTTGATGAGGTTTATGTTCAAGCAACATATATTGAAACGGGAAAAACTGGAGTTAGTGTATCAGGGGAATCATCTTCAAAGAAAGAAGGCTAAGGGAAAGGGAATGGGAAGAAATAAAATTCATTGACAGTGAAGGAAGAGAAGCTCTCTTGTAAGCATTGGAAGAAAGAAGGGCATGATGATGAGAATTGTTGGCAATTGCAACCAGAGAAGAAACCGAAGTGGTTCAAAGAGAGGAAAGGGAGGAAAAAAGTTGCAACAGGAACACGACCAACATATTGTGAGGTCCTGTTCCCCAGAGTAGGCCAACAAGGAGTGACTTAGTAGTCTATTTGTTCCCGTAGACTATATTCAGGCACAAATAGGCAACAAGAGGAGAAATAAGGGTGATTTGGTGACTAAACGATGAATTAAGACAAAAAGAATAGGAAAAGTCACTTACTCCCAAGTCAACAGAGAAATAGAATGAAAAGGTGTTAATGTGGGACTTAATTAATTAATTACTCACCTTAGGAGGAAAAGCACCTAGCTTAAGTAATGTCAACAAAGAATTAGATTGGGAAGAGTACAAAGGGAGGAATTCGACCTAATTCCTCATTATGTTATGATTTCATGTTGAGATAGTTCTAGAGGAGGAGGAAATCGACCCCCTTGTTGTTTTGTGGATTTCTAGAGGAAAACACCACCATTGATCGATTTTGGTGTTGAGAGACACACTATAGCCTATCGGAGATACCATCCAGGTATTTCACCATGCTATTCAGTAGATCGGATTTACAGTGATTGCACAACTCAATGATTGAGGGCACAAGGGTTAGAGAGAGGGTTTTGTGTGGCTGCATGAGATAGAGGATTATCTTGCAGATTCTTTCCGACCCAGTTGAGAGCTAGCCTGGGTGCATCTTTTGAGGCACCATTCATCAGTTTATGACGGTGGAATATCTCAGAGTGAAAAAAACAACCATATAGTGCACAACTCTTGAGGAAGTACATTTTGGGTTCCAGGGGGTGTTTTGGATCAGATCTGATGAAACCCTTCCAACCCATTACAGAGGGGACCAGGAATATCATTTCAAGACATATATCATTGGATTCCTCCTATGGAATAACTAGGGCACACTCCCACAACCCAGGAGGTGCGCAAAGCCCCAGAGGGTGACATCCATAGCTTCAGAGGTCAGATCTTCAGTCCGACAGTTACCGAGATCAACCTAGAGGTCAAGGTGCTCCTTTTTGGATAGTTTCCAGTTGGTTCAGACGAGTATATCCATCAGGGCAAGTTTTCTAGTATCTATAGCAGTTAGTGTGAGCTTCCAGAATTGTGTTTTGTTGATCTATTTGTGCATGCACATATCAGACTTCATCTTGTGATCATGGGTATTTCATATTATTTGCTTTGCATTCTAGTGACGATCCATGAGATCTAACTGATGAACAATTTATTTACTTCCAACATATTATTGTATTTCTTGGTTTTTTCCTCATAATACATATTAGTGAGTTGTGTTGTCCTTTCTTTTGCATGCATCATATATACTGCTGAAACACTAAATGAATGAAACACACATGCAAAAATCATCAAGCATGTCCACACATTAAATCAAACGCATCCAGAAACCCCAGAGTATCAGATTTGAGTGATAAAATGGTAGTTCAACAGTAGATATCCAGATCAACTGGATCAGGGATATTTTAGTGGTATCGGATCCTTCTTCTTGCCAGCCTGTGAAGAAGTGCTTCTGATGACCCCATGATTCCAAAAACAGGTGAAGAATACCCAAAGGGCCAAGGACACCGTAGGGACGAGTACATTCAATATCACATAGGTCATAACAGAGATAGGAGGGATAGGAACTAAGGGGATTACACTCCCTTCCAAACTCAGTCAGATACAAAGCCAGAGTTAGAGGACATAGAGCATATCAATTCAGACACAGAGGCTGAGATAAAGAGGACTATGTGTGACAAGCATGAGACACCCGAGGGCAGGGGGAAAGGCCCCGAGACACATGTTGACGGTACACATGCCATGTTGAATGAATTAGCTAGAGGACAAAGGGACATGATGAAGACCATATAGAAGATGACTATCAATGCACAAATTCTCCACCATAGCATGAGCATTATAGGTGCCAAATTCATAGGAGGAGTGAGTGGTTCAGGAGGGCACCAGGGAGGTGGGGCTAGTGCCTCCATTGGATCTCAAGGTGGATCTAGTCCACACCCTTCACCAGTCCGAGCCTACACATCATCTGGGAGGATTCGTTGACCTTTATACCCACAGTTCCAGGGGGGACAACCATTGGGACATCGAGGGTAGGAGGAAGGACAACCGGTTCAGGTACAGGTGGTGCCATAGGATCCATTCGAGGAGTATAGGAGAGACTACTTGGCACTAGGACTAGAGTTCCATGAATATATGAGTTTCATGGACTACTTTTTGATCAGATATCGAAACAGACCCTGGGAGGCACATAGAGGCAATGGGAAAAATCACAACATCGATTTCATCAAGAAAGTGGGAAAGATGGACATTTCTACTTTTGATGGATCATCAATATGCTTAGCTCAGGCATGGGTACATAAGCTTGACACATATTTCAAGATTAACCCGATGACAGATTCATAAGCTATCAACATTTCCACCTTGCACTTGGAGGGGGAGGCCTATGAGTTGTGGTACCATGAGTCGGTGAACTTGGGTCACAACCACATTACTTCATATTTGGAGTTCACTGAGAGGTTGATGGAGAGGTTTGATAGGAGATATCTAGATATCCACTATAGGGACCTTACACAGTTGAGACAAACAAAATCAATTGAAGCCTTCATCACAGACTTCCAGTGGAAGGAAGTGGCTGTATCGAATACATTAGAGCACAGACTGGTGATGTTGTTCACTGAGGCATTGACAGAGCCATTGAGGGGTTGGTTTAAGGCTTTCAAGCCTCACACCTTACAGAAGGCCATTGTGCGCAAGAGAGATACGGGGGACTCAACGCTAAAACCCAATACCTTTACTAAACCCTTTGTACCATAGAGAGACAAGGATAATAAAAATCCTCAAATGGAATGGAAGGGTAAGCCCAATTTGGATGATGACGCGAGACAAGAGTTGATGAGGAAGAAGAATTTCTTCTCTTGCAGAGACCCTTGGGTCCTAGGGCATAGATGCATGGGAAAAGGATAGATCCACTACATTGAAGTGGAATCAAGCATTGAGGAGGAGGATGAGAATATTGGGGCATAGGAAGAAAGTGATTCAGAGGATGAGACCACACATGAGACAGAGCAGTAGCCGAAGAAACCTTAGATACCGGTAGGGGCACAACCCAAGGAGGAAACAAAACCTCATAGAGAGGTGAAAGGGGGAACCATAGCAACCCTTTCAGGAGTACCCAGGTACAAAACTCTCAGGATAAAATCCCTTGTACAGGGGCAACGCATGACCTCTATAGTTGATGGTGGGGCCACCCACAATTTCATAGATGCGTCCTTGGTAGCCAGGAGGAGGTTACACCCTGAGGAGTTTTAGGGATTCCACGTGGCATGGGAAGATGGATACATGATGACATGTTTGGACATGATCCAAGGCCTTGAGGTCAAACTTGGAAACTACACCATGAAAGATAACTTCTATGTAGTTGACCTATTAGATACTGATGCAATATTGGGGGTACCATCAGACATTGACCATGAACTTCAAAGACGCTAGTGGATCGAGAGTGGTACTAAGTGGCATGTCTACAATGTTAGCACCATGATTTTCATAGATAGAGTTAGAGGTTTTTCCAAAGTTTTCAAAGTCATGCCCTAGTCTTGGGAAAACTAAGGAATTCCTAAATGAGTCATAGCAAGTGTGTTTTTCATAAATTCATTGATCAAATAAAGGTAATATGCATGTACATAGAGAGTTAAGTGATAAGTTGGGTTAAAGGGTGTATTGTATTTTTCATAAAACACCATCAGAAAAAGAAAAGAGTCAAGAGTGTAAAGTCCATCATGTTCAATTTGTAATGGTCCACTTTTTCCTAAGTCTTGAATCATATTAAAAAGTGGTAAATTATGTGCTAATTTTGGGTCATAGGTGTTGAGTCCATTTTTGTGCTTCCATAAACCATACTTTTGCTTCTTTATTTGCCCATTTTTCCTTCATTTTATTCCACATTTCCCATGAAACAGCCTATACAAGGTATATTTGTCATCCTTTAACTTCAGAATTGAATTTTCTAAATTTTTTGCATTAAAATTGGAAATTTAGCAGAAATTACAGGATTTCACCAAATCCCGTAATAGCTCCGTCGTTTGTATACTTGCAGGACACCTGGGCGAAATCCAACACTTGGGTTGCGTTCCCAGATGTACAAGGATGGTGAAT